>RJWJ010006082.1:0-64448 GCA_004363605.1 Indri indri
AAAAAAAAAAAAAAAAAAAAAAAAAAAGAAGGAAAAAAAGAAAAGCACTTTTGGTAAGCTCTCATTTTGGAAGTCATATTAAATTGACCTTTGATTTCTGGCTACTTTTCAAAACGTATTTCCTGTGCTGTTTGTAGAGTTTTGCAAATTTAAAGTTCAGAGCCAAATTTGGATTTCATATACTTTTACTACATTGTAAAGAACAAGACCGTAGACTATAGCCATTTTTTAGATCCCTCTCGTTACTTCATAAATTTAATAGTCTCTGCCATTTAAAACCCCCCATTTTAATTCTGAAAAGTGATAGGGAATCTATGCATGACTAAGAATTCAATGTAAAGATTAATCTTGATTGTAATGTATAATTCTCCTATACCACTGACAGTATGTAATTGTGAAGAATAGCTCAAGAAAATATTCTTTGTATTCTGTGAAGTTAAAAACATCAGCAGGCTTAGAAATAAAGACTTTTCACTTAAGAATATCTCCTTAAGAACATAAATAATTTATTTTAAGAAATCGCATAAAGGAAAAATACACAAAATGAACTGTTATCAGAACCACATAATAGTTGTACCTTGATTTTAATAGAGTTTAAGGCATTTATTAAAGATATCGTTGATTTTATTTACCTTCAACTACATGGCATCTTTGAAACATTACAAATTTAGGTGGTTTGAAAATGGCTGATTAAAGGTTCTCGGCACTCACCACCTCCACAAAAAGGACCAAAGGAACAGCAGTCCCCAGTCTTTTTGGCACCGGGGACTGGTTTCAAGGAAGACAATGTTTCCATGGACGGTGGGGGGATGCGGGGTGGTTTCAGGATGATTCAAGCACATTACATTTATTGTGCAGTCAAACCTCTCTGCTAATGATAATCTGTATTTGCAGCCACTCCCAAGCACTAGCATCACCGCCTCAGCTCCACCTCGGATCATCAGGCATTAGATTCTCTTAAGGAGCCTGCAACCTAGATCCCTCACGTGCAGTTTACAGGAGGGTTTGTGCTCCTATGAGACTCTAATGCCTCCACTAATCTGACGGGAGGTGGAGCTTACGCAGTGATGCAAGCGATGGGGAGCAGCTTAAATACACATGAAGTTTCACTTGCTGGTGCTCACTTCCTGTTGTGCGGGCAGGTTCCTAACAGGCCACTGACAGGTACCAGCCCGCACCCAGGGGTTGGGGACCGCAGCAAAAGAACCAGTAGATAACCACACGTCCAATAGACCTTCTAAGAGAAAACACTAGAAGTCAGCAGGGAAGTGGCAGGAAACATCTGAGGCATGGAAGGATAGGGAATCTAAGCAGCCAGGATTGGCTTGAAGCCAGGAGGAACTCCTCATTGAGGGGAAAAGGTAAGCAAGAGATCCCCTGCAGTTTATGTTCCTCCTGAGAACTTTTCCAATCCTAGCCATGGAAGAGCCCTCAGCCCTCTGGGGCCCTGAGACCTGGTGTAGGGAGCTCCCTGGAGTCTGTGCAATGGCATGGTTCCCGAGAGCGACTTTGCCCTGGGTCCCACCCACCACCCAAGACCCAAGCAGCTGCAGCACAGTGACATTTTGAGAGTGCAGCCCCCACCAGACTACCTCCTGCCTGGGGTCCAACAGCCCCTACATCTCCCCATCACTGGAGCCCCACTGGCATCCCACCATGTCCACCCATATATATTGCAGCACTATTCTCACTAGCCAAGATATGGAATCAACCAACATGTCCATCAACAAGTAAATGGATAAAGCAAATGTAGTATATATACACAGTAGAATATTATTCAGCCAAAAAAAGAATGAAATCCTGTCATTTTCAGCAACATGGATAAAACTGGAGGTCACTATGTTAAGTGAAATAAGCCAGGCACAGAAAGACAAATATTGCATGTTCTCACTCATGTGTGGGAGCTATAAAAGTGAATCTCAGGGAGGTAGAGAGTAGAATGATTGTTACCAGAGGCTGGGAGACATGGGGGTAAAGAGAGATTGATTAATAGGTACAAACATACAGTTAGATAAAAGGAATAAGTTCTAGTGTTTGATAGTATAGTAGGGTGACTATAGTTAACAATAATTTAGTGTATCTTTCAAAATAGCTAGAAGAGAAGTTTGAAAATGTTGTCAATACACAGAAATGATAAATGTTTGAGATGATGGATATCCTAACTACCCTGATTTGATCATTATACGTTGTATGCATGTATCAAAATGTCACATGTACCCTATAAATCCGTACAATTATTACATATCAATAAAAAAGTGTTAGAATATAAAAAAATTTAGATAGGTTGTAAATATTCTGACATTAATATTATAATTATTGCAAGTCTGTATCTTTGAAGTAGGGAGCTCTGGAAATGCTACTCATCTCCAAGACATCAGACTTATTTGATGTCACTCTTCCCATTTCCCATGACAACCAAAAACTTTATCTGCCTTGGTCTTATATTTCTATCAGCTATTTTTTTTCCTTAGGTAGAGTAAGCTCTGAATTTATATTGGTGTCAAAAGCCTCCTAAATTATACTTCTGTTTATCTTTAGAGGACCTAACAATTTATACATGGATTATCTTGCTTGATGTTCAAAGCAACCCCAAAAAATGGGTTAAGATTATTGTTTTTGTAATATAAATCAAGAAAATAAGACTCCGAAAGGCCTTGTCCAAGTCAACACTTAGTAAATGAGCCAGTGGGGATTCAATCTGGAATTTCCAAAACCTAGTCTCATGCACTTGCTGATATTTCACTCTGCTTCAGACCATACAATATGCTTTAACTTGAGGGATTGATAGGAGAACCTACAACTTCTGTCTTTCAAAGGAAAGTATAAATTTATTTTTTTGTATTGGAAATTACAAAATATTGTAAAGGACAGAGATATAAAGTGTGGTTATTGTCAAAAAGAACCTTTGCGAAAACAGCATCTCAGAAGAACATATTTCCTTCCCATGTGTCTTCTGATTCATGTCTACTTAGGTTTACTCAGAAAAATAAATGTTTTACTACCACCTCCCCTGCAGAACCAATATTGCTACAGAAGAGCAAAACACATGCTATTCTGCCTCATGAATCAAAAATATTGCTGACTAAATTCTGACTGCAGAGTCACCATTGTTGGCAATGATACACAAGGCAAGAGGAACACTTCTTTGTTAAAAAAAACACACACGCACACCAAAACGATGCTTTCAATGCTATGTTCTTGCTACATAAAATAAACATCAATATTTGGCACAATGTTTTCTTTTAACCCTGTCCCAGAAATACTTGAATTTATTCTGATAGAGACAAAAATGCTTAACATCTCAGGTCATGAATATGGGAGTGCGCTCAGATGTGAGTGGCAATCACAGATGTCATTATCAGGAGGCAGAGATTTAATTTAATAAATTCTTGACTTTTATGTGACAGAATATGTAGCAAATCTCCAAGAAATTGAGAAACATTGTACCGGCCCAATCATGCCTAGCAGTGATTTGAAATTAGGTAAAGCAGAATTCTTCAAGCCATGAAGAGTAAGTGTATCTACATAAATATCAGGAGCCTCTGTATGATTGCATCAGCTCTTATCTTTATAATGGCAAAACCCCAGCAGCTGAAGCCAGCAAACTCAATCAATGCAACAGTGAAACTGGCTCAGCTCTTAACTGCAGGACACAAACATGCCTATCTTCCTTCAAGAGTGATGACGACTCTTAAGCCTGTGACATTAAAGCTCAGCTCTGAACTTTTGGAATAATCCAAAGGCAGCCCAAGATTTAAATATTTTTCCAAATTTTGTAATGTTCCTTTTTCACCAGACAGAACAAATTTTTGCCTGCTTTCCACATTCTTTTGTTACTAGTACATTTAACTTAATGAGCAAGAATCCTCTGGGAAGTGGCGTATCTTGTGAAATGGTAAAAATGAACTTCATCAGACCAGAGGCAAAAAATCTGTACACACGCCACTGTCCTCTCTTAAGCTCAGGCATATTAAAATAATATCACCTTCATATTTTAAAGCAGATGGGGGAAAATTGTAATTATCTTTTATATCCAGTCCATTTTCCTGCATTATAAAATATTTACCATTAGCAGTGAGCCTGGACACTATCCTTCATGGGTTATGTTTTCTCTCTGTTTCATTCATCTTCCATAAGAACTCTTGAAGCTTCTTTTATTGGATCTATTAATTATATGGTTATTTAAAATCTTATTTTTCTGTTGTTTATCACCTTAGCTATTATATATCGACAACTGGACTTTTTGAGTGAAACTCATTATCACTAAAATTACCTTGTTCTATATAACGTAGCATTGGAAGCCAAAAATTAAAAATTCACCTTGCTCTGTAGAGTTGCCGTTTCCTTGTTTTATCTAAACCTTAGAAATGTGCTTAGAATAACTGTATCTGCGTTTGTCCTCACATGAAGTCAACTTTGTAAAACAACATGACACCAAAATACCATCTAAATGTGATCTGATCGTGTATTCAAGATTAAATTAACCTTTGGTTATATACTTGGTTTGAACAATGGAGCTTGGGCATTGAAAGTCTTTCTTTTCTTTTTTTTTGAGACAGAGTCTCACTGTGTTGCCCATGCTAGAGTGAGTGCCATGGCATCAGCCTAGCTCACAGCAACCTCAAACTCCTGGGCTCAAGTGACCCTTCTGCCTCAGCCTCCCGAGTAGCTGGGACTACAGGCATGCGCCACCATGCCCGGCTAATTTTTTCTATATATTTTTAGTTGTCCGATTAATTTCTTTCTATTTTTGGTAGAGACGGGGTCTCGCTCTCACTCAGGCTGGTCTCGAACTCCTGAGCTCAAACAATCCGCCCGCCTCGGCCTCCCAGAGTGCTAGGATTACAGGCGTGAGCCACCGCGCCCAGCCTGAAAGTCTTTATTTTCCACTACAGATCAATAAGGCTAATGAAATCAACCACTCGCAGGGCAAATGCCAAGTATTAATAATTCACTGGATCATCTCAGGGTTACGGAGACCTCTGAAGTAAAAGGGTCACTCCAGAAAAGGCTCCAGTGTGCAGTGGGCTGATGACAAATGGGGCCCTTCTGACGGCTCCCACGCCCCAAGCCAGTCTATGGTCCATCGCCATAGACTGGTCTCTTAGAGCAGAAGTGATGCTATCGGCCATTTTCTATTAAGTGTGTGTTCTGTGTTTTGATTTGCTTTTCCCCTGGGAGCGGGAATAGGTTAAAAAAAAAAAAAAACAACAAAAAACCCGACATTATTGTCTAGACTATACTCATTTGTAAGGTTGACCAAAGACAAAGGGTAAGGGAGCAGGAAGTTAATCCCTGTGGAGCCCAAGCCCAATACAGAGGCTTTGTTGTCACTCTGCCTAACCAATTAAGGTAACTTCTTAACACCTAAATGTGACTTTTTAAAATATGTTTACATGCCATTCTTTTGAAAGGGGAAGTTCATTTTTTCTGTCTTAATCATATTTCAGTGTATGTAGCAGCAACATCATCTCATTCTCTCTCCAACTGATTCCCTCCAGCCTCTACTAGCTGCTGCTGTTTGGCTTTTGCTACTGGTAGCAGGTCCTTCTCTTCCCCCCCCCCAGCTTTGTGTTTGTCCTCTGTGCTGCTGTTTCTGGTATATAATATACACATACAATCATCATGTAAACACACACACACAATAGCCTCTTTCTTTTTTGCTAACAGCTCCATTTTGTTGTTGTTGTTAGAGTAAAAATTTTGTTAGAGTGACCATATGACTTTCCGGCCAGAAAAACACAGGAAGCAGTTTTTGCGTGTGGCTGACAGAGCTTGTAGGCTCTTTTGCCATCTCCTCCTTCTTTCGGTCTAAAATGCAGAAGTGATGGTCAGAGTTTTGGTGGATACCTTGTAACAATGACGCAAGGTAGAGAATGTGAGCCGCTGTACCAGCCTTGGACCACTTGCCTCCAGAGTTCATGTCACGTAAAAGAAAAATAACTCCCTACCTGCTTTAGGCCACTGCCTTTCAGATCCACGGGACTGATCTTCTCCTAACCTAGACAGACCATGTATTTCTTGCCTCCTTTATCCAACTACTTTATAGGTTCCCATTTAATATTCACGGCCTTTCAAGATATCATCATCCCCACTTCACAGAGGAGGAAACTGAGTGTGAGATGTGAAGTTCCTTGGCACCATCATGCCAGTTCATTTTTCTAACTTAAAGTCAGCCCATTATTAACCATTATTGTCTGCTGCCTCTTTTTCACTGCCTTTCAGACTTTATTCTCTTTAGCTGGTACTTCAGTGAGCTCAGGGGCTAACTCTTTGTGCCAAAGACTCTTTTGTAGCCGCAGGTAGGTTCAACAATGTTGTGGAAGGCTAACGTGGTAGTTAATAGTTTGGGCTCTTAAGTCAGAGAATCTAGGCTCAACTCTCAACAAGATTAAGAATATCTGCATGACCTTGCTCAAGTTATTTAAACTCTCAGAGCCTGTTTTCTCATCTTTAAAATGGGACAAAAACAGTCCTGAGGAAATGAAGGTTCTTGTGAGAATTTTCTTTTTTTTTTCCAGACAGAGTCTCACTCTTTTGCCTGGGCTAGAGTGCTGTGGCGTCAGCCTAGCTCACAGCAACCTCAAACTCCTGGGCTCAAGCAATCCTGCCTCAGCCTCCCGAGTAGCTGGGACTACAGGCACGCGCCACCATGCCCAGCTAATTTTTTCTATTTTTAGTTGTTTGGCTAATTTCTTTCTATTTATAGTAGAGACGGGGTCTCGCTCTTGCTCAGGCTGGTTTCGAACTCCTGAGCTCAAACAATTCGCCCGCCTCAGCCTCCCAGAGTGCTAGGATTACAGGCGTGAGCCACCGCGCCCGGCCCTGAGAATTTTTTAATACATGTAAAACAATAAAGACAGTATCTGATCATGGTAGACATGCAACAACGAAGCATTCACTGCTACTACTACTACATAATCCTAGCTTTAAGGAGTTTAGGTTACAGTTGCATTACTAACGAGAGCCAGAGGGCCTATGACTCTCTTCAGTAACCGGAAATAAAAATTTTGGTAACTTTTTCATAGCTACATTGAGTGAATGTTGAAGTAAAAGCCAAATTCTGAGGGCAGGGTAGGAGAGGGGAAGAGAGAAAAAGAAAGCTAATAATTGGAAAAGCAAATTGAAAAAAAAAAAATAGTAGTATTCCTTTCATTGAAGTGGGTGAACTTCTGATGGCTTTGTAAAAGTGGGCAATTCCAAGAATCCTGTGGAACATTTTTTTCCTCTGGATGACAAAGCTAGAAAATAACCAGAGAATTTCTAAACTCAGAGTTTTTGAGACTGAATGCCATTGAGTAGTCAACAAGGGGTAAAAATACAGAGCAAAGCAGGAGAATGGGAGCATCGGGGTGAAGGAAATTCCAGCAGAAGAGAACATAATAATAGCAATGGTAAGCCAAAGACAATGCAATCAGTCTTCTGTTCAAGATGTTATGACACGGATGAAGGCAGAAACCTTCCTATTAAGGAAGGTCCTATTAAAAATGTCCAGTGGCAGAATTGGCAAGAAAAAAACACCCAAGGATCAGATGAAGAAAAAAGGCAAATCTAATAATCAAGGGAGAAAAAACTTTGAGCTCCAATTCTGTAGCCTTTTAGCTTACATGTGATATAATATTTTAAACAAGACAACTGAAACACTATGCTATTTTTAGTTATACTGACGCTCACCTACAAATGGAAAAGATTTGTAAAGGAACAAAATTTTGGAAAAGCTTCAAAACAAGAGAAGAGAATGGCTCTGGATCAAGATTTTAATTCACGGTTTCCTGACACTAAGCACACACTGACAATTTTAGTAGGAATGATCCCATCAAGCATGTTTTCGACAATCTCTTAAATTCCTCTTTTTTGTTATAGGGATTCATTTCCTTCAAAAATTATTATATGATGTTTAAAATTTTCCCCAGAGGTAACCATCTGAAAACAATATTTCTGTGGATTATTTACTACCCAAAGCAGGCTAAGTGGTTTATTGACTCTAATTCCTACAATGTTCTGATATAATGAAAATCGAATGACTATATTTTCTTACAGATGAGAAACCACAAAACCACAAGCTTATCTTCCAGTGAAGAAGAATAGCCTACCTGCCAATTCTTCAGAAATTACAGCGTAACATAAAAAGACATAAAGCAATTATTATATATGCTTCAACTTGTTTGTTCTTTCATCCTCTTTCCTCAACCAAGGTTATGGGAGTCTGGTTGGCTTTCTCCTTGATAGTCCCCTGCCCCTGAAAAATGTCTGATTGGTCATCATCAATTAATAGCCTTATCTTTTTGTCATAATTGACTGATAGCTCTTTCTTTTCTTATGCCTTTAAAAAATTTCCATCACCTCCTCTGCATCTAGATGGCTTACATTTGCATTTTAGCAGATCTCCTGCGAATATTGCCTTTACTGTTGGGTTATAATTACAAGATTTTATACTTGTCTATAGTATTACCTAAAGGCAAGTGCCTGGCCAGGAAATATTAGATAGAAAGGCTTACCACTAAAAAGATTAACTATGAATGCACAGATGTTTTTTGTATAGAATGCTACAGACAGAGTCAGTAGCCTTTTTGGGGGCAGGAGATGATTAGTCATTTACAATCACCATTCAAGGGCCCAAATCTCATTTGGAAAAGAAAATGTTTACTAAGTTTTTTTTAGCAAGTTTTCCCAAGCCCTACATGACTAACTTGTCTTATTTTGTCAGCTATTACTTTCAAAGGGCCAGGCTACACCGTTTTAAACAAGACTCTGCCAATTATTTCCAAATGGCAGAAGAAATCTAATGCATCATTTTATTAAATATACATAAAAGGTAAGAATTTCTGGTTTTCAGAAGTATGGGTATGGATGCTAATGGCGTTGCACCATTGAGGGCCCCTTTCTCTGCCAGAAAACCACACTAAAATAACACAATGAAGAACTCGATGTAACTTTCGATGCAATATATGGTGGGTGAACATGACTTAGACGGGAGTAAGGTCAAATCCAAGTGGCGGCAGGGAAGACACCGACAAGAAGATGCACCCCTCAAAACCTCTCTCTGAGGGAAAACAATCATCACCTTAGAATTATTATTTGCCAAGCCAAATGGTCAGATGTGATGGCAGAATGAAAACCTTTTCCAGACACAGTATTTACTGACTGTGTTTTTTCTCATGAAGCTACTGGAAGATATGCTCCATCAAAACATAGATGTAAAGCAGAAAACAGGGAATCCAACAGAGAAGAGAAGCTGCAGGGCTCCCAGGAACCGGGCAGGACAGTGAGTCCCAGGATGAAGGTGAGGGGGCAGATCTCACTGGCAACCAGTCCAGATGGTAGTGGGAAGGTGAGGGGCTTCAGGAGGAACATTTCCAGGAAAAGCTGAAACCAGCCTATTATCTGAATAGGTTTGTCTAGGAGAAAAAATTACGTCGTGAGACCTTTTAGAGATGTCAGAAAGTAATAGAAGACATAGACATAGGTTCAAAAATTTAGACACAGATTTTAAAAACTAATAAAAAATTCAAGAAAAACAAAAGGGTTTACCAAAAAAATCCAATCCTTGCAAATAACTTGGAAGAGTAATCCCTGGAAAGAGATTTAAATTATCTGTTGGGAAGATGGGGAAAAGGGGAGAGAAGGAATCTGAGTGACCAAATCATCGTATACCACAATAGGAAATGAATAGATGTCTACAATGAATGAATCAAGAAACTGCAGTACAGATATACTACGTAGAAGGTAAATACGAAAATAAACTACTAATGAGTACAAAGTGATTGTTTTTGGGCAGAGGTCAAGAAGGATACAGGAGATATGCATTTTATTCTAAGTCTTTTAGCACTATTTGACTTTTTAAACTACGTACACAAATTACTTTGCTACAAAATAAAATTTTTTAAATGCCAACAATCCAGTTTAAAAACCTTCTGACATTAAAAAAACAACCCTCCCTTCTAATGACTACATCTGAATTCATAGAAAACCAGCATGAATATAAAAAAGATGCATTTCTTAAAAAGGTGATGAGATAAATCTGGATAGATTTAACTACTGTTTAAATTATCTTCAGATTAAATTTGCTAACTTGGCAAATTAAAACATGGATAGCAAAAAACTCATTTCCCATTCATGGTTTCAGCAAGCTGCATTTCCTATTTCTGACTTGAATACCTAATTTTTAAAAACTCTCTAATAAAACATCGATAAAATGTCATTCTCTTCTGCAAAAGACTAGTAGTATCACTCAAGGGATCGAAAATGTTTATTACATTTGGATAAATGTATTAAGCATGGTGAATATTAATTCATCTGATCCTAAGATAAATCCTAAATATTTTTTCAAAAAATACCTGATTATGTCCAAACACTGGTTGGTTCTTTCACCCAGTGAGTCATGCGTAGCAAAGTAGTCTTCTTTGAAGTGCAGCAATGGTCACTAGTGTGCAGGTCTCCAACAGGCATTCCTCTCGGATGGGATAACAGGGGCCTGGCTTGCCAAAACAATACCTGTGCAATATCTGTTTATTCCTTTGGCTCTTCTACTACAGCGTAGTAAGCCCATTGAGGACTGTGGCCATGTCTTACCTTGGTTGCCCTAAATGAGCAACACAGTCTGATACCCTGCAGGTTGTCAATCAACATTCAATGAATTAATGTAGTACAAATTACTGGGTTAATTAGTACCAGACTCTTCTTCAAATCTCCTTTTAAAATGTAAAACCAGATCTATACTTTTAAGAAGGAAAATGATAAAATGCATATATATAACTACAAGTGAATCTTTGCATAGCACTTTAAATAAGAGGGTACTTACTGAAAAAGTCAATTGCCTACTCTTTGTGCTTTCTGTTGCAAAAGAAAGGTCAACAGAAAAATCTCCACAGACCTCAGTTGCTTTTCAGAATGTATTAATTCTCTTTTAATATAAATTAAACGTTATACACGTTAATCGTTACTTCCACAGCCCAGAAAAGCAATCTGAATTTACCACCAGATGTCAGAACTCCAGCACTCATGGAAAAAAGGAAATGATTACGATGAGAATGGTGATGATTTAAGGTACATCATGATATTCTATAGCAAACTCCGCATACCTTAGCTTTAGAAATGTGTCATGGGGAATCAGACACATTACATATAATATGCTTACATTTTGTCAAACACATACACACACACATTTTGCATTGCAGTAGATACTTTAGTCAGAAATACGATTTCTAAATGATGTGACAATGTCATAGGTAAATTCCAACAATAAACAGTGCTAAAGCAGTGACTTCAAACTGTGGGAAGTGCAGGCATAAAAATCAGCTAGAGAGCTTTTTCAAACCGTATTCCTCCTTTCCACTGTCTCTCTCAGCCTGAGGGTTTGTTTTTATCCCTTCTACCCCTAACTAGGAGAGCATGGCCTCCCAGTTGAAAATCACTTCTGTGCTGAGCCACAGTCACTGACTGGAGTATGTCCTGTACTTCTGGTGTGAAGAGGAAGGCAACACCTAAGCTTGAAAACTACTTGAGTTTTTAAGCATGGCCTAGTTCAATGATGGTAAGTACATTCCAGCAGATAAACCAACTTGGCCAATTAGTTGTGGCCATCTGAAACAAGAGTTGAGAAAGATTTTAAGATCCTTTGGGGTCTCAAAACCAAAGGACAATAATTAGTAATGTCTGCTGATAGAGGTGGGGGCTATATCAAATGTGGGATAGATGCCATCTCCCTTTCTCATTGTCCTAGACCAGCCCAGTAAGTTCATTCAAGTCGATGTCAGATCACAGGCTCCTGTAATGGCAAACACTTTAACAGACTTAAAGATGCAAGGTGCCCTGGGAGTTGGTGTGGCATAGGGAAAGAACACAGGTGTTTGCTGTAGGCCCCACTACTAGTGACTGAAATAATCGTGGGCAAGTCACCAGAGTTGGCTGGTCCTGCTTCCTCATCTTAACACAAGAGCTCTTCACAAGTAAGATCATTTCTAAGGCCTCTACCAAAAGGCCTTCTTTTTTTTCCTTTTGCTGCTTAGTTTTTAACCCGTAAGAAGTGTAGAGCTTTCAATCTCATAGGTAAAGTCTCATCAATTCATGCAGATCATAGCAATCAGTTAAGGCTCATTTTGTAACTTTTATATTTTAAGAATAACTACAGGTCTTAATTTAAATGTGCAGGGCAGGCACTACATTCTTTAGAGATGGTAATGACAGATGCTGACTTAGCTTGATGTTTTAAAGAAACTGCCCCCTCCACCAAAATTTACTATAAATATGTTTGCATAGATTTATCTATAATAGAAACAATCCATGTATTCGATAGCAGAGATTCAGTTAAATGAATTATGATACATCTTGTTGATATACAGCTTTGTGAAATTATGTATAAGAAAAATTAAATGGGAAAATACAGGAAGTCAAAGTATATACAAGGTTTAATCCCTTAGTTACAAAAGCTACATAATGTGTGTGCTTAAATTTTAAAAAAGACATGAGTGTTAGTAACTGCTAGTCTTGAGTCGTGGATTAAGTCAAGGTTTCCAAGACCCAACTAAAAGAATAAATGGAAGGGGTAAGAGAGACTGTGCTGAATGACACACATGTGCCCGTTCAACAACGTTGGGCCACAACAATTTGTCACTTTATGGTCCTTGGATATAGGGACTTGTTTTCTTCCTTGTTTTTGTACTTTGTGAGGTTTCTACAATAACTATGTAATGCTTTCAGAAGTTGTTTAAAATGTTTTCAGAGTTGTTTAAAAACTCCAATGTTTACATTAGTAAGATTCAGAAAAAGACCTTTTTATTTCATTCATGGCAGAACATTTAGATGACATTATTTTAGGCAGCAGGTAAATTGGGGGGGGGGGGTGTTGCCAAACTCATAATATTAACGAAAATATGAGTCTCACAAATTTAGAACTAAAAACGAAAAGTTCAACTGCCTTTTTTTTTTGATGGCTCAAGCAGAGGTGGCAGAAGGGTTTGGGACACCATGCTGACAGAAGTCTGCCCAGTGCTTTCTAAGGTACATGACTTACCTGTGGAGGCCCAAGCACTTTAATATCACAGTAAATATTCAGGGGATAAAAGCAAAACAAAGTTTTAGCTGAATGGGCAGGAGAGGCTATATAGATAGGAAAACTTCACCAGTGCAGACAGAATGGTGAAAAGTCAGAAGAAATTAGCCAGACAGGCCTGGCTCAGGTTGTTGCTCAGCTACTATCAGTGAAAGGAAGACAGGAGGACGGCCAGCAGTGGGCATGCGTGGGAGACAACAGCCAGGAACTCAGGACTGACTTCAGCTGTGCTACCTTCTCAAGAGCTGCTTTTAGACTCACCTCTGTATGGTCCTGGAAGGTGACCCTGTGAATACCTACAATGTGCTCAGTGTTTGCATACATGTTCACATCCAGGTGAGATGGACAGTATTTTTCCCACTTAATAACTGGTGACACGGGTTAAACTAGTAATAGGTTGGCAAAGAAACCCAGGTGTGACTAACTTCAAAGCCTGTGGAGGATCCTCCTCAGACACTGGGCTGTTAGACATTAACCCTCTAAGCCAACTCAAAGTCAGAACAGTCCAGACTCCAGTGCTTTCCCCATTTCTCCCACACCACCCTTCCAATAGAAGCTTACAGGAATCAAATGGTGCATCGTGTGCCTTGCAAAGCTACACAAATAATCAACAATCTCTCATTCGTAAGAGAGCATGCAGCTTAATTAGCCAGACATAAGACTTTTAGTTGACTAAAAACAATTAGAACTGCTCAGTCTTCATTTATTAGTAGTTTGACGTGTACATCTCTGAAAAGGGTTGACTTATAAAGACAAACATTAAACTCACAATTTGTAGTTCCATCCATCTTCAAACAAAAGTGTCTTTTAGTTATTAAATAAAATAAGCATTATTTCCTGGCACTTTAATGTGTTCTGGTTAGCAAACAGAATAGACATTTGTGAGGTCCATGAACCTTTAGAACACAATTAGCTCTTTTTCTATACTGACCCATGGAGACAATGACAGTTAATGTGACCTCACACCCACCTCTGAATCTTCTTATTCCCACAGTAAACATCAAACCTCCCAAAACATAATCTTCATCTATGCAGAGGTAACTTATTCAATTCACAAAACGAGCTCAAAAGAAATTGAGACATAAAATAAACGGCAAATTCTATCTATTAAAATTCAAGTATCTAACTCTTCAGTGAATCATCAAAACTCAACATATATTGCTTACTTATCCTTAGTTCAGTCATAATTCTAATATACTTCCTATCTGGCTTCCATTTTTCAGCAAGTCAAAAGAAAAAAATTAAGAAACAATAAAGTATTACTAGAGATAGATAAATAGCTACAAAGTAGCAACTGTCAAGGGAAAAACGAAAAATGGGATATATGCAAACGCAGCTAGAAAACAGCCATGAGAAATAATGTGGGAAAGCTCCCAACCCTCTCACTTTAACAGGACCAGGAAGGAATCACTGTGTATCTGATGCTCTCAATGAGTCCACACTATCAAAGTTACATTCTATTCAGAATGCTCTATTTAAGGTAATAAAGTATCTAATGTTCTTTAGAAATATTTCTATTCAAAATTAATTAAAAATTGTTGGTGTTCAAAAAGATATGCTTGTGTTGTTAACTGCTAGGGATTCCCCACAAGTCATGTTGAGTCTCATTCTTCAACAGAACAGAATAAGCCAATTTTACAGAAGATACAGATACATGGAAACACAAATAACTTTAATGATTTATGCTAAATAAAAAGGAAGTTTGAATCTGATTGAAAAATGAAAATAATTACATCTACACAGAAAGTAATACAATCATAAGTTTTAAGAGCTTAACATAAACCAAGTGCTCCCAAAATACATATTTAAAGAAACCAAAGATGAAACTGCTTAATAGTGAGGGGGAACAATCACAAAGAAGGAGGGGGATAAACCAAGAAAATAAATGAAGAAAAGTGAGCAAGAAACCCAAAAGGTGTTTTACAAACAGGAATTCAGATGCAAGAAACAGATACAAACCTGTCTAGGAATGTGAGACCTATGGGATGATAGAAAGTGACTTAAAAGTCAGTTATAAATAAAAAATGACAATCAAAATCCCAGAGAACTTCAAATTATTTAATCCAGACATTATCTAACCCTCAGATTTGTTTGGTGTTATGGTGTTCATCATTCTCCACCAGAATGAAATGTGGGACAAATACATTACTAGTTGTAGAGAGTGTTTCAGCGCTGATTCACCCTGGAAGGTCAGGGTAAGATATGTTATTTTGTTCACATGATGTATTTCTTCGAACGAAAAAGATGCCAAAGAAGGAATTAAAATAAAATGTATTTTCAAATAATAAACAGAATCTCAAACTTTCAAATAGGTGTTTCTTAAAATGTTGATTAACTTCACACTTCACAGATTCCTGGTATTTTAAAATTAAGGATATTCTGTTCCAGTGGTAGTCCAACTTGTCCTCTCTGCCAAACTGGCAGGTCTCAGAGTGTCTCCTTCCTCAAGCCTTTAATACTGTAAGTATATTCAACTTCTAGGAAGGACTTAATAAAGAATTCTGGTTCTTAAAAAATGTTTTAAAATGATCTAATCTATCCTTGTCAATTCACAAGTGAGAGCACTCAGACCAGAGTAGGCTCCCAGGTCTGGCTATTTTCAGGTAGTGTCCTGCCTCCTACTCACGGCCTTGACTGTTCGGTATTAGGAGTAAGCCCTTCCCACTCCTGCCTTGACACTTAACCATTATGGCCTTTTGTATGATCTGGCAAAAATTGGTTCTAAATCCAGTAATCTCCAACTTCTGCCTCCATGCCAACATAAAACTTCAAAACTTTACAAAGGAAGAAATTAAGACCTTCAAAAAAATCATTTTAAAAATACCTAGCAAGGTCTACTAGAAGAAGAACTGCTTCCTAATCTAATGTACTGACATTAGATTGACAGTTTGCTAGACTGTTAAGACCTTCTAAGAAATACTGATATTAAAATGTGTTAGAGAAAATGCAGTAAGTATATATACATATATAGTAAACAGTTGTAAATTAATAGTTAACAATAAGCAAATGTATACAACAAAAATATGTACCATGAGCCCAATGTTCATTTTCGCCCCCAAAAAACTATGTTAAGGTTTAAAACATGATTTCCTAATTAATACACAAGATAAAAAAAACAAGGATAAAAATGCAGGAACAGACACCCAAGTAAATTATGAAAAACAAAATAAATACAACGTAAGCTAACAAATGCAGATGTGAAAAGAAAAGAATGTAATGCCTATGGTGGCAACCAGGTACTCTCTTTTCATTGCAATAAAGCTAGAATAAATTATTTGATAATATTCTGTTTACTAAAGAGTGGCAAGTATTTTTGCTGGTGGCAGGCGTCAATTTTTTTCATCTAAGAATAGTAAAAGGCTTACACAGTAATGATACTCTTGAATATTTAGCCGACAATCTGATATCATCTCATTAATAATCTTTGATAGCTGATAATCTGAATAGAAAGACATGATGAATCAAAAAACATGCCAATTTTAAAAAGAAAAATCCTTAAATGCAATCCTAGCATCTAAATGATAAACGCAAAGTGAATTCCTAATCTAGCATAAGATTTTTTTTTTAATTCAAAGAAAAAATATGAATAACTCTACCTATTTGTAAAAATGTGAAAGATCAAAAACAGCACAATGGCTGGGTTCTCACAGACTGTGAGAGTTCAATTTGAAATGTTCATCCAGTAAAATATTCAGCTGTCAAGAGGGAGCAATTCAAAGGACATCACACAGTCTATAAACCAGCTTGAAGGAGCCATCCAGACTTTGCCCTGCCGAACCCTCTCTGGGCAATAATTAGATAAATCCTCATAGATGATATACTGTGTGCAGAAGCGCTGATCAGAATCAGGTCTGGCATGGTACGCGACTGTATTGATGGTCTGAGTCACATCGCTGTCGGGCTTGGGCTTTCTGCTGAGGACCTGGCCCCCTGCTGCAGTGACAAGCTTAATAAGGCTATCCTTTGGATGGTGTGTGAAGGTTCCCCCAAAATAGAAGTAGCATCCATCAAACAGCCTTGGCAACTGAAATAACAAGAAAAAACATATTAAAGGCAGATAAAAATAAGTTTTCAATAAAAACTGCATATGAATGAAGGAAATAAAAATATAGGTTAAGTATCTCTTATCCAAAATGCTTGGGATCAGAAGTGTTTCAGATTTCAAATTTTTTCAGATTTTGAAATATCTGCATTCACGTAATGAGATATATTGGGGATGGGACCCAATTTTAAACACAAAATTCATTTATGTTTCATATACGTATAGCCTGAAGGTAGTTTTATACAACATTTTCAATAATTCTGTGTATGAAACAAAGTTCTGACTGTGGTCTATCACATGAGCTTATATATGGAATTTTCCACTTGTGGTGTGGGTGCTCCAAAAGTTTCTGATTTTAGATTTTCAGATTAGGGATGCTCAACCTGTAATAGTCATGAGCAGTTAAGAAGCTACTGAATGGGGTGCTAGGACAAGTTGTTTTTCAAACAAACTAATTGGATCAAGAAAAATACTTATGCAAATAAAGGTTTCATTCACATTTATAATTTTTTTCCCTAAGATTCAGTTACCAACTTGGTTCCTCTTCACTCTAACAAAACAAACAAACAAAAAAACCCCAAAAGCTATGCATCAAACTTCTTTGATCAGGCTATTTATGCATATTTGGTGGAACTTAAAGCCCCAAGAATTCCTAGGGTATCTGAAATATGCTTCAGGGACACCAGGCTGAACTTTATTAAAAGGTAAGAGTAAGGCCGGGTGCGGTGGCTCACGCCTGTAATCCTAACACTCTGGGAGGCCGAGGCGGGTGGATCGTTCTGAGCTCAGGAGTTCGAGACCAGCCTGAGCAAGAGAGAGACCCCGTCCCTACCAAAAATAGGAAGAAATTAATTGGACAGGTAAAAATATATATAGAAAAAATTAGCCGGGCATGGTGGTGCATGCCTGTAGTCCCAGCTACTCGGGAGGCTGAGACAGCAGGATTGCTCGAGCCCAGGAGTTTGAGGTTGCTGTGAGCTAGGGTGACGCCACGGCACTCGCCCCAGGCAAGACAGTGAGACTCTGTCTCAAAAAAAAAAAAAGAGTAACATCTTTTCCACAGACCTTTATCCAGTTCTGCCCGTATGCATTCAGGTCTCTACATAGCTACACATTACCAACCTAACTAAGGTCTCCAGGAAAGCCACGGTGGGAGTGTGGCCTCCTCCAGGGTTCCAGAGATGTATTCACTGGGGCACCAAGAGATTAGGAAGCCATGGCTAGGGATCCAGTTAGCTATGAAACACACTTCTGTGTGCTCTGTGGAAAAAGAAAACTTTCCCAATTCCCTTCTATGAAAACTTTGTCATTTCCAATATACTTCTATATATATCAACAGGATAATGGAATATTATCCATTAAAACTGCAATATGTGGCCATAAAGACATATGGTAACTAAATCCGAGCAGCAGCTGTAAGTCTTCTTTCAAGCTACTTCCTGTATCTGAGATTTACCTCGGATTCTGAAAGGTTTATGGGAATGTTCAAGGTGCCAAAAATCCATTAACAGTATGAAATTATTACCTTCTGGATTTTACTGCTCATTGTGATCATCTTTCAGAATCAAGTGCTTGAAATAAGCACAATTAAAATTTTAATCAGTCACCTGTACTTGTTGAAAGGGCAGAAGGAGTTTTTCCTGATGGTGATAATAGCATTAAGTCATAATAAGAACAATGAAAGTAGTATCAAAAGAAAAAATACCAGCTGTTGTTTGTTGAGCCTGCTTCTCTGTGGACCTTCAGGAATTTCATACTTTTCTTCCTGTACACATACTTTTCTTTGTAGACATACTTTCACCCCTGACAAAAAACAATGACAAAAGCAAAATAAATATGAAGTGAGCATTATTTCTCTCTCATTAAAATTAAGCAATACACTTAGAAGCTGTTTTTCCTCTCCACGGTTAGGTATTATTTTGAAATAGAAACCTTACTTATGCCAAAAGAAAATATACTGAAACTAGTTTTTTCCATATAAAGTAATTGTAAGAAATCTTTCCTTCAGAGGATTAAGCAATTAGTACTGATCACTAACTGTAACTTTAATCTCCTTTCTGAAAAACCTAAACCAATATACTATTTCAAACATAAGAATAAAAATTTACATTTTCACTTATAGCAATTGCCAAAATGAAGGTGAATAAAAAGTCCACCATGAGTCCAGCCCACAATAATCTAAACTGAATACTTATTATCTGCACTGCTCATTTTGGCAGTCATACATCTAATCTCCTGTTAGACTATAAATGATCTGACAGTAAGGAAAGTGCTTCAGTCCACAGCACCTGTCTCAGCTGGCTGTACAACAGGGGCTCGACAGTACTTGTTAAAATAAACAATAAGCAGAGCCTGGGACGTGTTTGGCGTTTGATAGGTACACACTGAAGTTGCCAGTATAAGATAATTTGGTTGGGCTTCACAGGAAAAAAGGCATTCTTTTCATGGCTTGGATAAGTGTGTTCAGTTTCCAGTTAAAAAGCAAGAGCAATAGAGATAGGCCAGCCTGGCACTGTTTACAGTCATTCCACTAAGTGGCTCCTGGTAGGGAAGCCCTGAGCAGGGCCATTGGGTGGCAGCCAGCACCAATTGTCTGGCTGAGCTCTAGAAATGATATGAGCCTTCAGGAATGCCCAGGACCAATCACAGTTGGGAAGACAGGGTCAGCTTAAACCAGAAGCCACGCCTTAGGATATTGCCTGTCATCATCGATGGAGGGAATTGATGGCATGTATGTATATTTATCATGCTCCTGTTTTGATAGCATGTAACTAAACTAAATTTGAGATTTGGAGTTAAATGACTTAGATATCTCAATTATTTGCTTTGGGATTAATTGCTTTTGGGATAATTACTTAAACTCTTTGAGCCTCAGCTTCCTTGCCTACAGAAAGGAAAAAAGAAAATAACAATGCTATCTATTTCACAGGGCTTCTCTGGATAAAATGCAATAAGCATTCTAGAAACTGGATAGTATAATAAATTATCTTCATCATAAAAACAAACTCTTCACACAATTTGCTATTTGTCTTTGAGATTATTTTGCTCAATAACCTCAGTTTTATCACTGAGGTTACAAATCATACATTATTCACTTATGCATTCTTCAGCATTTAATACATTCTTCCCATGGAACAGGAGCTTAATAGCAGAGGTTATTGGCAAAGTTGGGACAATAATTCAGGTTTCTTTACCCACTGTCTAGTGTTGTTAATACAAAGGAAAAAAGTTCTTATAAAATTCACTAAAAACATAAATGTTAAAGGACTCTATCTAAGCAAATAAAAAAATACACAGTACCTGTAAGAGTTCAATTACATTTCAAATTTTTAATTATTTTAAAGTAGTTTTGAATATCAAAATGTTACATCCTATTATCACTTGATATTTAATGGCTTAAAACTTAACCAGAAGAATTTATGGTTGCATAAACATATACTGTTGATTGAGAATTAGATATCTATGTTGGAAATATACTGATTTAACAGTATTTTGGAAAACTCTTTAAAAATGCCAGTCACAAAATTCTGTCTAGCTGATTCCTACTCAATTTAACAGCATAATGACCCCAACGCAGGAGAAGAACCACTACTTGCCTTTAAACTATACATAAGCCTGTAAAAAGGGCTCCTTTCTGAACTGAAGGGTGGCCCCAAACCAATAGTTAATCTGCTACAAATACCAGAACTGTCTCAGGATTGCATTTGATATAAACTAAGATTCATTTGTGTATAAGTACAAGTCCTCTGGACCTGTAATAATCAGCTTGAGAGCAAAAAACTCAATACTTTCCAAGAGTTGGTAATGGTCTGCTTTAGACTAATCCAGACTTAATGACATAACCATTTTTAAACTTTCTTCTCCGTTACCCGCAACTGACATAATAACAAAACTTCATCTCTGGCTCACATGAGTCAATCTGCAGAACTTGTGGTAAGAGACAGAACTGAAAAAATTGGTACCTTTTGAGGAAAAAATATATATTTTATATAATTATTTATATATTTATTAAATATATTTATTCTATAGTAATCGTATAATGCTTGGATTTTAAAAAAATATTTAGAATTTAAGAGGTAGAAAAGACCCTGAAGAGCTAGTCCAACTTTCTTGTTATATAGATTTGGAAAGTCAAATGCAGAAGCGTAAAGTGACTTGCTAAGATTACTGACGATAACAGCAAAGTTAAAGCTAACCACTTCCTCACACAACAGGCTTCCACTTTGGTGCTCTTCCTGATTCATACACACAGGCTGAGTATCCCTTATCCAAAATGCTTGAGACTAAGAAGTGTCTCAGAGTTTGAACCTTTTTGGATTTTAGAATATTTAAATATATATATATATATATATATATATATATGTACAATGAGATATCTTGGAGACCCAAGTCTAAACATGAAACTCATTTATGTTTCACATATACCTACATATAGCCTGAAGGTAATCTAATATTTTCAATAATTTTGTGCAAAAAACAAGGTTTTAACGGTGTTTTAACTGCGGCCCATCACATGACATCACATGTAGAACCATCCACTTGTGGTGTCATGTTGGTGCTCAAAAAGTTTCGGATTTTGGAGCATTTCAGATTTAGGATTTTGGATTAAGAATGCTTGACTTGTATTAAGCACCTATTATGTACATAATCTCTGCCCCAAAGAAGGAAATTCCTGCTGTTTCCTGCAACTTTATTTCAATAATCTAATCTTAAACTTTAATTAAAATTAGAAGGCTTTATTTTATCCCTGAGTGCTTAATTTTAAATAAAATTTTATTGCTTTATTCTTCTCTATCAATAAATGATCCATTATCAATTTTTCAAGCAGTCATAATTATATGTAATTATACTCATGTTTTAAAGATATTAAGGATGCCACTGAGACAATCTCAAGTCACGGCATATATAATGGCAAAGGAAACCCCTTACTCTTGTCCAGAAATTTGAAGAACTTGCTGTGACTTAAATTTCTGTTACAAAGTCAATTAAGGAACAAAGGTCAAGAGCTACAGTCAAGAGAAGATTCATGTTTCCAGATTCAGCTTTTCCTTCTGTTTCAACCAGAAATGGTAACCTTTTGAAGAATAAAAAATATGGGAGCAGATTTGATTGTCAGAAAGATAAAAAAGAAAAATATTCTTTTACATTCTACATTTTTTCAAATATGTTAAAAGGAAAAATAACTGGTCTTTTGAGTAAAAATATCTGAATGAAAAGTTGTTTTTGAAAACAATGTAGGACCAATCTATCTTAAATCTAAAAAAAACTGGCAATCAAACGTTCTGGAAGTATTAATGATTTAGATGTATCAGTGAAGTGAGATTGAAAGTATTATTAAGACAAGAAATAGTACAAAACCAGGTTTTTAGTTCCTTATATTCCTGGTATTGAACAAAAATAAAATGAAATTATTAAATATTAAAATGAAAAGTAGAATATCATTAAGAAAACATGGAATATAAACATGTTTTATTATTGCTTCCTTTTGGGCACAAATAAGTAGAATCTGAGGAGAATTTGTTTGGTTTTAGTAAGCTTATTTTTCTTACACCTATAAATCCTCTAAGATAAAACTCTCTTCATATAAATGGTCATTGGTGGAGAATGATAGAATCATTTTATAAAAACTGTGAATACTATGTTAGCTAATATTCATCCTATGAGCAGAATACATCATTATAAGCTAAATGTCCAGTGCTCTGAAAACTTTAATTTTCTATAATTGAAAATAATCATGATCACAAGTCCTTACCAAAACCAAACCAATGTTAAAATCACACACCATTATTTTTTGGTTAAAGGAGAAAAAAGAAAAACAAAATCTTTAAAGCCCAATTTATTTTATTCCATTTTCCTTTTCTAACTTTAAATGACCAAAGACATAATTGTTTATTCTATGACCCTGATAAAAATTATTGTGTTAACAGCTACTCTTCCCCAAGTCCAGCAAGACTGGTACAGTCAGTGGTCATTATTTGCAGTCATTATGTTCTAAAAAGATGTGTGAACACTGAATTAGTGAATAATGAACCATTGCTCCTGGAGGAAATACAGGGTTAGGTTCCTGTGAGCCTCTGTTCCCAACGTTTTCATCAGTTGATCAATACTTAACCTTGTTTTATATATATTTCTGTTTAAAGACATCTTATTTATTATACGTCGCTGATTAACATTAAACTCGGGGCCAAAAGCACTGCACACTCCAGGCCTTTTTAGTCTAATACAAATATTTTCTCTGAAAGGAGCATTACAGTTTTCTTGAGCTTAGGAACACTACCCGACACTTCAGCACAATATTTAGAAGCCATTTTAAACAAGTGAAATAAATGACAAAAAAACCACAAAAATGCAAAAAAAAAAAAACCCGTGGAATAGACCACGAAAGGGAAATACTTGTTTACAGTATGAGAGCTGAAAAGAGGAGGCAAACAACCACCTTGTCTGACCTCAGCTGGGAACAATGCTCATCAGGTAACTCGAATTCTTCGCTACTCTGCACATGTCTACAAAAGTATTGCTGAGTATTGATTTGGGAGTTACAAAAAAAAAAAAAAGAAAGAAAGAAAGAAATTTATCAAGGAAGCACATTCACGAATACAGAATGCACAAATAATGAAGATTTACTGTATGTTATTTCCATTTCAGGGAGGCAACTGATATGCAAAGAAGTTGATCTACTTAAAGCCATTCAACTATTAAGTGGCAGAATGGGAATTTGAACCCAAGTCAGCTTAGTTTTCTAAAGCCTGTGTATTTTACACTAAAATATAACTTTCTGGTACACAAGATAAACCGTGGACTCTAAAGGCATGATGTGAATATGTCAAATGCTTTAAAGGTGCTTTAACTGAGTGTTCCGAGATGTTGCTTAATATAGAAAAGTCGGAAAATTTTAACGACCACTCCATCTCTCCAAAAGTAGGGGTTCATCAGGAGACTGAGTCTTTCTGAAGTTGGGACTGTTAATGCATATTCAAATTCAACACTCAAGCTGGGGACAGCCCAATTCCCTATCGAGTGATTCTTAATTTGTTAGTTTTGCCTGTGCTTCGGTGCTTGTCTCTCTCTCCGCCGTTGTTTTTCATACGAAAATCATATTCATCCCAGTTTCTAAGCTGAATTTCTGAATCCGGTTATTCTCACCAACTTATCATAAATGTTCTATGAAAACTGTTGTTCTTTGCATGTAATAAAAATTATATTTTAGAAATAGCATAAATTTTAATAATTGCTCACTGAGGAAAAAGACTATCTCTCTAATAAAGTTAATATTACCTTTACTGTATATTGAAAATGAGACTCAAAATAAAATTCTTGACTAGGTCAAAATACCATATTAGAAACATTGCCAGTGTGCTGGCACTATGTCATATGTTATTTCCATATTATACACCAACCCAAAAAACATTAGCAACCCAGTGAAATCACTGACTTAAACTCATTACTTTACATGTAAATTATTCTTCCTACTTTTTAAATCACTTAATAGTTCCCTTCCGAAATCTCTTTCCTAATGATATTTGCAGAACACTCATAACAGTTTATCTTTAGATGAACAGATACGCCAGCATATAAAGCCAAGGATCAAACACTGAGCACTCCTATGATATCTACTGTATGTATCAGTGAATGGCTAATGACTAATTACTGAAATAAGTAAATAGGCTGTGCCTATGCTGGCTGCTTGTCCATCTTATGGGTTTATTTGACCGATTATTTAAACTTTCAAAAGAAACATACTAAAAGGGTATCTGTTGCTCCTTGACAATGTGCTGGCATTAGTCAAGTCAATCAAAAGAATCTAGCCTTAACAGATACTGGAGTTGAAGAGAAATGAGATGGCAAACACCCAAAGGGCAGCATGGTACTTCTATGGGAAGGAACTATTACATTTATAGTATATGTTTCAATTCATAAAATTTTCAGCTCCATAGTAGTTCAGTAAATTTCCGTAAAGTAAGGCAGAAAAATCGAATGCTCTAATTACAGTTATTAAGCTGAGCAAACACATTCTTCTGATATTCTCTTATTCCAAGTAACAATGTGCCAACTCCTTATGCCACCTAGTATCAATGAAAGAAACGAAAAAAAAAAAAAATAGTGTTTTTTTTCCCCCTGAAAACTAAGGAATAGTTTTCAGGTCTATAACAACATGTTTGAATGTGACAAAGTGTTTTGTTAAAGTTGCTGTCACAGCATAGAAAAGCTCAAGAATTATTTGAAAGCTAGGAGTGACATCTACACCAAGGGTTGTAATTAAAATGCATAAAAGGGCCAAATAGATTATATGAATATTTGAGGAACCTGGTGTGAAGCGGTAGGAAGTTGTAGGAGACTGTAACAAACGGGAAAATGTACATTATATCTAAAGACATAAAAATTACGCAGTTGTGTTAAACAAAAACACATAAATCATAACAGCCTTCAGACTGCCAACTTGAAACTCCTGATGCTTCAGCTAATCAATCTCTTCATTTTATAGATAAGGGAACTTAAGTCCTGAGATATCCTCCAACTCCTAGATCAGTTTTTTTTTTGGTTAATCTTTATTCTTAAATTGTAAAAAAAAAAGAAAAAAAAGAAAAAAAAGGCATCTCTATTCAGATTTAATATATTATACTTCTCTTACAATAAATCACATTATTACTTAATAGACAATTAAGTAGGAGGATAGTTTTAAGAGATAAGACAAAAAGTATACCAAATGGCAAAATCTGGTGACTACCCTGGAGTGGGGAGAGATTGTGGGGGAAAACAATGCATTTGGTTTTGTCTTCAGTGTGCCAATAAGTTTATTTGATCTGACTGATGCCAAAGTTGCTACTCTCTAACTTGTACCGTAAGTTTCAGGATGAAGACATACTTCTCAGTAGACATTTACCATAATTACAAATTCATATCAACTTCCTAGTGAACCTCTTGAGATAAACCAACTGAACTGATCTACTGAAAAGTAAAACAGTAAGAATGAAACAACTTTAAAATAAACTTTCAAAGAGGGAGGTGGATGATAGGAGGTTGTTTGGTGGGTACAACGTGTGTTGCTCCAGTGAGAGATGCATGGAAAACCCTGATTTCCCCATGATGCAATGCATCAATTTTAGCAAAATTGCACTTGTGTACCCCTTGAATATATGAAAATAAAAAATTTTAAAAATAAAGAAATAAAACAAACTTTCAGCAATTTAAATGGTGATACATTAACATCATCAATGAAATGCAAGAATCTATCAGCCAAACACTGTCTAATTAATAAGCCTAAATAATGGATGGTAGTTTAAGGTTTTATTTACTCAATAAAAGTTAAGCAAACTACAGCAAGAATTCTTAACCTATTTTCCATTTAAAACAAAATATGAGAACTTTCATAACATTCCTAGTCATTAACTCATCCAAAGTATAATATATACTGTAATCCTTACTCTTTATACATACATGAAGATTTTAATATAGGTCATTTTCCACCAATTTAAAGACTGTTCTTAAAATTTAACCCAACTATTTTATATTTATAATAAATCATTAATAAAGCCCATAAGTATTCCATCATCTGTCACTAAGACAATTTAACAGAAAGATGGACTCTTAGTCTCCCTTTTGAAGGAAAAAAAGCAAACACAAGACCACATTTTAGTTAGCTTTCTTAACTAATAATTTCCAAACTGAAATGACTGTACATGAATAAGTTATTTATGTAAACAAAGATTTCTGCATATGTTAGAATGACACACACTTGAAAATGTGTCAAGATGCTATCCTTATAAAATGTTTGCTTGATTTCATCTTTCTTTTTATATATTCTATTATAGTTTAAGATTTTGACTGAAGCTATCACTTGGCAAAAATAAATGGATGGCCTACCTATCCATTAAACTAAGGGATTCTTTTAGTCCAGGTGTATTCCTGATCATTCCTACCATTTCATGCAAGCTTTCCTTTTGCCCTGAGATCTTATTACTTTTTATGTACAGGTAAGAAGCCCAATTCCCAAAGTACTGCTGAACCCAAAGTCATTAACTCAAAGTCATTAAGGTAGCTCTAGCTACGTTAGCGAAGCCTGGAATTTTTGCATACTAATGCAGCTTACGAATTCCTGGGCTACACAATTTTTTATAAAGAAACCTGTACTATACAGAAAGATATTCCTATATTCTAAATCACTAGTAACACCACTATTGCCTCCTACCTCACAAAGGCATATATACATCAATGGATGTATATTTTCATTTTAGCTCCATGAACCACTTATGGTGTTCACAGATTCATATTAAACTTAGTCACTTTTCCTAGTTTTAGAAGAAAAGAAAGGATCACGCAAATGAGAAGGAGTAGGAAAAAAGGGATTCATAAACAGCTACACATAAATGATTAGAGAATACGATGAAGATAGAAGGAAGCTTTAAAATGGAGATCTGGGGCCAGTGTGGTGGCTCACACCTGTAATCCTAGCACTCTGGGAGGTTGAGGCGGGCGGATTGTTTGAGCTCAGTTGTTCGAGACCAGCCTGAGCAAGAGCAAGACCCCGCCTCTACTAAAATTAGAAAGAAATTAATAGGCCAACTAAAAATATATAGAAAAAATTAGCTGGGCATGGTGGCACATGCCTGTAGTTCCAGCTACTCGGGAGGCTGAGGCAGAAGGATTGCTTGAGCCCAGGAGTTTGAGGTTGCTGTGAGCTAGGCTGATGCCACGACACTCACTCTAGCCCGGACAAAACGGTGAGACTCTGTCTCAAAAAAAAAAAAAAAAAAAAAAGGGTAAAATGGAGATCTGTTAAATGTCCAAAGGGGTGGGAGAGAAAATTAACTCTGCATGGAAGGCCATTTACAGAATTTCCTCACTGTCTTCAAAAGCCAGAGCCATAAATAAATCCATATTTTAAAGAACTATTATTCTTCTGGAGCTACTGGCTATTTGTAACTGAAATAGCACTAAAAATCAGAATTAAATATCCCTCTTAACATGAAATGTCCTTTAAAAAAATTAAAATACAGAATCAAACATCACTATTGTATGTCAAGACAAAAGTCCTAATAAATAAGTCATTAGATCCAAACTAGGAATTTAAGTCATTTAAGATAACATCATATAACTAAAATAAATATTGAAGAATTTCTCTTCTGATTCTATTAAAATCGACACCCAGTTTTAAAAGCAAAACAATTTTTTTGCAAATGCTTTTATATTAGGCTTTTTAATCAAGTAGAAAATATGATAGCACTAAACTTTAGAAAAAAGAGAAGTCACGATAGAAAACCCTCTACAATAGTGACAAAAATGGAAACACAATTAACTTATACTATCACTGCAATTTTTGAAAAATCAGGTGGCAAGTGAAAGAATAGAGAAATGAGCCCAGCATATGTAATTCCATGGCAAAGAGTGAAAAGACAATGAAATAAAGGCTGGAAATATAAAATTTTGATGCTGAATGTTCCCACCCAGATTTGGAATATCCCAAGAAACATTGTCACAGATGATTAGATTGTGTGATTCTATATAAATATCATTTATAAATTATGTATTTTGGGCTACTTTATAAGCTAATACTATAGTCATAAGCATATTTATATGTAAAAACACATTTCTTCACATGATAATATGCTAAATTTATTTCATTTAATGCATATTGAGAAGCAGGTCAAATTCTATCACAAAAATGTATTACTATATCATAAAATTTTCATAAGCAAAACTTGGGTATCAACTCTAAGACCATGTATTATGAATAATATTAAAATACTCCACCTTGGTATAGGTATAAAGACCAAACTCAGTCTAATGCCCAAAAATTCTCACAAAAAATGGAAAGCTCATGCTCAGAGCTCTTTTTTAGTAATATATTAGAAGTTCAAATATTTATGTAAAAATTTCTGTTCTCATTAGGACAATCACCATATTAAAACCTATTTGCTATATCTGTATAACCAGGGTCTCAGATGGGAGAAATACACACATGCAGATTCTAATTCACCTGATTAAGATCAAACCCCTTACCTATCCAATTAATCTTTGGAAAACACTAAAATAAAAACATATTTTCTAATTGTTATTGGAACTTAAAAATCTGTATTTATTCTTACAGAATTTGAATTTGATTAACAGGAACACATTGCCTTTAAAACCGTTATAAACATATAGGCCTCTTCAAGTAACCCACCAATCCACCACTGCTTCGGTTTCTTTTGATTAATTTTTACTCATATGCATTCACACATTTATATATTGATTAAAGGGAAGACATAATTATTTTGTGCTTTTTAAAAACTTAAATGATCCTGGCTGGGCAACATGGTGGCTCGTGCCTGTAATCCTAGCATTTTGGGAGGTCGAGGTGGGAGGATCATTTGAGGCCAGGAGTTTGAGACAAGCCTGAGCAACATAGTGAGACCCCATCTCTACAACAATTAAAAAACTAGCTGGACATTGTGGCACGTGACTGTAGTCCTAGCTACTTGGGAGGCTAAAGCAGGGATTGCTCAAACCCAGGAATTTAAGGTTGCAGTGAGCTATGATGACACCACTGCACTTTAGCCTGGGCAACAGAGTGAGAGCCTATTTCAAAAAAAAGAAATTTAAACAATTCTGTTTTATTTTTGTCTTAATATTTATCATATAAAAGTATCAGCTTTTTTCAGAGAATACCTTCAAGCACTCTGGAATTTTCTTAATCCTTTCATATTCAGGTTATTCTCCCTACTCTTGCTGCTAGAAATAACAATGCCAATACTTTTGTCTCACATTTGTCTTACTTGCTTAGGGTAAATCCTCATAGTGGGAATCCTGGATCAAAGGATTTCCCCGCCTCCCTTGGAGAATCTTCACTGGAGGACTTCTACAAGCATGAAGTTGCCTAATCAATGTTAGTTTACAGAAATGCTTTGGTATATACATTTATTTTTTTTGATGATTAGTGAAGTTTGAATAAAATAAAAACTGCATTTATTTTCAAAATTCCACAGCACTCTCAATATGCATTTAAAGAAGCATATTTTAAGGATGAATTTGTTAGCCTGATTATAAGGTTATTTATAAACTGATGATACAATAATTGCCTTTTAGGGTCTACCTCTCTTCAACGAAAACAAAAAACAAAAAAAACACCCTATTTGGCCCTTCTCCATCTCACAGACACAAGTTCAATGTAAAATGCTTGGCACAATCCTCCAGCAATTCCCCTAGGAGCTGGGGACTTCTAAACCTTCTACAGCTGCAATTTTATTTAAACTTAAATGAGAGTGGGAAAGAGGGAGAGATTGTTAAAGAAAAGATGACAGCCATCTGCTTTCCCCGTCACGATGAAGTGAGAAATGAGGATATAGAATTAAATTTTCTTATAAAGAAGTTAGGGTAGGAAATATTTTGAAAGCAGTGTACTAAAAGAACAGATCGGTAAAGAATATTTTCTTATTGAAGGCTAGTATGCATCTTTAAGATGCAGTTTCATCTTTTTCAGACTATAAGACGTTAATAAAATGACTTATTTATACATCTTCTACTCTTTCATTCTAGTCCCCTCTTTAATTACCAAAATTCACCCTTGTAATGAGAGTGGTTATTAATTGCCTATGTAGAATTAGCACCAAAACTAGGACTAAAGCAGAGTCTGAGCCACAAATTTGATCTTGAAGAAGAAACTTTTCCCACCTATAACCCTTATTTCTATAAAATATAAGATAAATACCATTCTGTAAAATATTGGTAAAATAAATATGATAAGACAGATTGGCTGGTCTGTACAATTATGGCTTATTCTCAGAATCTTCATGCTAAGTCAATTAAGTGTGGCATTGTAAATTACTCTACATATACAATGTAGGAAAATAAGTGATATCAAACAATTAAGACAAAATGCTTTTGAACAGAAAACTTCTGCTGGATCCGAATTCTTTTTGTAAATTTTTAAAATAAGTCAATTATCTACAGGGAAAATTTAGAATAAAATTCCTCTTGAATCTATTTGGTTTATCAAAATTCTCATGAAAAATTTAAATTAAAGTTTCTTAATAGTTAATCCAGTAAAGATTTTGTCTACTAGCAAGCTAATGGACAGACTCAAACATAAAGTCATACATCTTTACACATAATTTTAAAAGCTTTGGTCTACCTCATTTTTTTATAATATAAATGGTTTCAAATAGTTTTGAATGGGTCTGAAATGATTTTTAAAATCAAACTGAGCCAGGCATAGTAGCACATGCCTGTATTCCCAGCTACTCAGGAGGCTAAGGTAGGAGAATGGCTTGAGCCCAGGAGTTCAAGTCCAGCCTCAGCAACATAGCAAAACCCCATCTCTTTAAAATATAAAAGCAAACAAAAAAAAAACTGAGATGCTTGACCCTGAGAACAATATAGAAACTGTGAGAAATATATATTAGGAAAGAAGGTATTTGAAAGTTCTTGCCTTCTTTTTACAAACCCAATAACTATTTAAAGGGATTCCTCAAACTCTGAACCTATTTCTCTTTGGACTCTATAATAGAACATATAAGGACATGAACTTCAATAAGAGATTCCATCCATCCTTTATCCTAAAAGAACCACTGATACTAGAGGATATTATTCACTACTGTGAGAATCACTAATTAGCACACTATTGAATTAGCTTGAGTTCATCAGTAATTCTATTATATAAAAATGACATGGCCAAGCCACGGAAATGACAAAACTTAAATTTCCCAAAGAAGGCAGATTTTATGGAAAGGAATCACATAGCCAGTACATGTAACCAAATGCCAGTTCAGCATATTCACAAGAACTAGACTCAAAGTTAAGTACAAGTCTTAACGCTTTCAAAATTTCATATGGCTTCTTTATTACTGAGACCTTATTACGAAAATCTTCTTCTTCCTATAACCACTGGCAAGGTTTCTGGCGCAGGTTTGGTATGAAAGCATCCATAACAAGAAACCATTTTAAATGAGTTTTTTAAACATGGATGCTGAATAAGACTTATCACAGATTTGAAAGGAAAAAGAAAGTTCAAAAATCAGAGGGATATACAGAGAAACTGGTTTTTCCTATGTAAATGGTCAATCAGTCCAATTACTTATACTGCTCAAACTGGTTGTAATCAGGACTAATAACAGGGACAGGAGAACAGAGGGAGAGGCACCACTAGCCATAGCCACTTAGCTGGATCAGACTGCACCAGTGGAAGCCAGCATCACAAGAAAAGAAGTGGTAGCTTATTTAAAAAGGACACCATACCAATTGCTAAAAGGAAACTTCTTTTACAAACCAAATCAATGTCCAACTACAGATTAAATTAATAATTAAGATCTTGATAAATCAAGCATTCTACCATAAAACCTTCAAAGCACAAAGACATTATTTAAAACTAATTTTAATCCGCCATTTGCTTCTTAAAAAGAAAGTTTCATTAAATATATCCACTATTCTTTAACTTTTTATTTTAAAATAATTATAGTCACAGGAGGTTGCAAAGAAATATAAAAAGAAGCCCCATACACCATTCCTCCAGTGTCCAATGTTAACATCTTACACAATTATAAAAATACCAACAAACTGACATTGATACAATCCACAGAGCTTTTTGGAATTCACTAGCTACACACACATTCATGTGTGTATGTGTGTGCACGCACGTGTGCAGATCTACGTAATTTTATCATGTGTAGCCTGGCTTAACATAAGTACTACTATGATCAAGATACTCTCTATGTTGATAGACATTATTTTTAAACATTGTCTTTCTATTGTAGGGAGGGGCAGAAAATGAGTAAGATAAAGAGAAATGCTCTAGGACTGACTGTATCTGAAATGGTTAAAAAATTTACCTAAGCAGCTGGTGCAAAGGAACTTTAAATAAAAAACATCATTAGCTGAAAAAAAAAAAAAAAGATACTCTCTATGTAGCCATAGAAACAATCAATAGAGCGAATAGACAACCTACGGAATGAGAGAAAATATTTGCATGCTATATACATCCAATAAAGGACTGGTAACCAGAATCTACAAAGAACTCAAGCAAATCACCAAGGGGAAAAAAAAAAAAAATCAAACCACCCCATTAAAAAGTGGACAAAAGACATGAAAGAAACTTTTCAAAAGAAGACAGACTAATGGCCAACAAACATGAAAAAATGCTCAATGTCTCTATTCATGAGGGAAATGAAAATCAAAAAAACCACAATGAGCTATAACCTAACTCCAGTGAGAATGGCTTTTATCAAAAAATCCCAAAACAACAAATGCTGGCAAGGATATGAAGAGATGGGAAGACTTATACTTCCTATCTGCGGGACTGCAAACTGGTACAACCTCTATGTAAAGTAGTTATGGAGATACCTCAAAGAACTAAAAGTAGACCTACCATTTAATCCAGCAAGCTCATTACTGGGAATTTACCCAAAGGAAAAAAGGACATTTTATAAAAAAGACACCTGAACTCCAATGTTTATAGCAGCACAATTCACAACTGCAAAGATGTGGAAACAACTCAAGTGCCCATCAATACATGAGTGGACTGATAAAATGTGGTATATGTATACCATGGAGTACTACTCAGCCATAAAAAAAAATGATGAACTAATACCTCTTTCATTAACATGGATGGAACTGGAGACCATTCTTCTACGTGAAGTCACAAGAATGGAAAAACAAACACCACATGTATTCACTATTAAATTGGAACTTACCAGTCAACACTCATGTGCACATATGGAAATAAAATTCTTCGGAAATCAAGCAGATGGGCAAGGAGAGAAGAGAATGAGTAAATTCACACCTAACAGGTACAAAGCACACTATCTGGGTGATGGGTACACTTATAACTTCGACTCAAACTGTACAAAAGCAATTTCTGTAACCAAAACATTAGTACCCCCATAATACTCTGAAATGAAGTAAAATTAAAATAAAATTACTCAACTGTATCGTTTCAAGACTCCCTGTGTCACTCTTTTGTAGCCACTAATCTTTCCTCAACAATTAGTTAACAAAAAAAGTTAAACCACTGTCCTATTTTAGCCACGATATCAAAAACAGACACTTTAGCTATTGAGGAGTAGAAAATAACTGTGTATAAGCTTTCTTTTTATTTTGTCTCAAGTCCTAAGTGAATTCAAGGGTAAGAAAAGCAAACAAGTGACAGTAGGGAAAGCAAAAGCCAGCACTGAAGGTGGAGGGGTTTGACTACCAGCAAGAAGAAGGGAGCAGGGACACATTTTCAGGAGAGGTTGAGATAGCTGGAATCAGATAATACAAGGCAGTCTAAATTTTCCAACATCTTCCTAAAAATACTGGATGAACTAAGAGACCAAACGGTGTTATACAGGTAATTATTTTAGCAATCATAAAGGGAAAGCAATAAACTACTTTCATTTCATAGACCTGTCACACAGTATATTTAAAACATGTGTTCATTAAATTAAATATATCATTTAACATTATTATGGATTGCTTAAGCTTAAAAGTACACTATGTACTCCATTTACTCTTTATTAAAATAGCTGGTATTGTAGGAAAAAAGAACTATAAAACCAGAAAATATTTGTAAATGTATACTAACAACATCTAAATGATGCCATTAATATGAGATTTTTCACAATGCAGTGACTAACCAGAGGTAAGAAAGTTAACCTAAGTTCCTTAAATAATTATGGGCAATAATAACTGTGAAAAATGAAACTAGTCTTGTTAATTCATTTTGTAATTCCCCCAAATCCAATGCTTACATTCAAATTTCAGGATCCAGCATCCACTGAGAATCCCAAGCATACACTTCAGGGTACTTTGAACTGCATCGCCAGGAACAATAACATGAGTTACTAGAATACAAAAAAAGCAGTAAGAGAAACAGCGGTGTAAACCAAAATAATTCTTTAATTAGCCTGCTTTTTATAACTAGTTAAGTCTATATTTTATAAATTTCTATCTGAATTTTCTTCAAAGGCAACAATTTTTACACTTAAGTATAAGACTTCTTTTATTAATATTTCGTTATCACTTTCTAACCTGGCCATCAACATAAAATATCAGATTAAAAAACTGTATTAAAATCTTAAGGCCACATTAGCAAACAAATAATTTTTCTTTTATTTTTCAACTTATAACCAAGGAATTATGGCATTACATTGTACTACAATTTATTTGTCATTAGCAAAGTCATAAATTTGCTTTTCCAACACACTATTCTGTCCTAAAGTATATGCAAAGCTTTAACCTTTACATTTCCTAACTACATTAAGACTATAAGTAGCCTGGGCAACATAGCGAGACCCCAGTCTCTACAAAAAACAAAAAAATTAGCCAGGCACAGTGGTGTGCACCTATAGTCCTGGCTACTTGGAAGGCTGAGGCTGGAGGATGACTCTACCAAGGAGTCTGGTGTTGCAGTGAGCTATAATTGTGCTACTGCACTCCAGCCTGGGTGACAGAGCAAGACTCCACCTCTTTAAAAAAAAAAAAAGTTGGCCGGGCGTGGTGGCTCACGCCTGTACTCCTAGCACTCTGGGAGGCCGAGGCGGGCGGATTGTTTGAGCTCAGGACTTCGAAACCAGCCTGAGCAAGAGCGAGACCCCGTCTCTACTAACAATAGAAAGAAATTAATAGGACACCTAAAAATATATAGAAAAAAATTAGCCGGGCATGGTGGTGCATGCCTGTAGTCCCAGCTACTCGGGAGGCTGAGGCAGAAGGATCGCTTGAGCCCAGGAGTTTGAGGTTGTTGTGAGCTAGGCTGACGCCATGGCACTCTAGCCCAGGCAACACAGTGAGACTCTGTCTCAAAAAAAAAAAAAAAAAAAAAGTTGTAAGTAGTTTATTACTATAAAAATATTTTAGATTTATTACAAGATGCAAAGTATACGTATACGGTTATCTCCCAATGGCTAAAACATGTATCAGTTATCAAAGGTAGTTCTTCAAAAGGATTATCTATTTAAACATTTTTTTCCTACCAAAAAAATGCCAAAATCCTCACCTGTACTGTCAAACTCAGCACACTTTTTAGCCTTAAGAATTGTGGCAAGCTCACTGAGCATGTTCTGTTGTTCTGAAGAAAGCCCACTGCCTATAAGCACAAGAGGTTGATCTCTACGCTGCCCAGTGTTCTTCTGTTAACAAAAAAGGAGACAGCACACAGCATTAAAAATATCTAAAGACTAGAGAAAGATGTTAAACAGACCTTCATTTGACATAAGGTTGAATTTCTTTATTTACTTTAATAATTCTCAATAATTTTCATTGAATCTGTACTCAGAACCTTGATGCTCAATGCATTTAAACAATTATTTTTCTATTTCCTCATTTTACTCTCAAGAAAACATCAGTTGGGATAGCTCTCTGTACCCAAAGCATCTTTTTCTTTGATTTTAAATTGGGTCTCTCTAGGGTTCTACAACTTCATTCTGTCACCCTTTTCCCCCAAGTAACCCAAAAAAAGCACTTAAAATGATCAATTCCATATACCCCACCACTAACTTATCCCAACAGAGTTAAACTCAACTTGGTCTGTTTAGTTCAAACTGAGATTATCTGAAAACATCAACAACACCGAGGCTTCTATTAATAGAACAGCACTGACCTTAAAGATAGAAAACAAATTTTTATTTTCAAAACAGTAATCTCTCAAAACCAAGAAAAGATGAAAACAGACAAAAAAAACTATCAGGTCCACAAATAGTAAGAAGTCCATTTGGACCTCATGAAAAGGAAAGAAGTGCTTTGACTAATAAAACTATTTTCACTTTAATATTTAGACTTAGAATTTCCAGGAGATAAAAAAGACAAAAATAAAGAGAAGGCAACAATGGATAGTATTAAATATTATAAGTAAAAGATTCAAAGAAACAATGGGATAGTGGCTACAATAGCGGCCAACAGAAATCTAACAAATGGATAAGGAATGAGAGCTAGCTGAAAGTTACCTAAGAAAACTGAAGCAAGGATCCCGCAAAGAAGAAAAGAAAAAGTTAATCAGTATTATTGTATTAAAGGATAAAAAAACCAAACACAATACTGTCATTTTTAAACACAAGACACAGAGCTCTCACATGTGTATAGTACATAATGTATACTAGACATTTGGGCTTTCAAAACCTCCAAAGAACATGAGGGAAACGCTGAAGGGATGGCCACCTTCAGTTCACGAACTAGATGGGAGAGAGCTGGTACTTAAATATTCACTCCACATATCAGAGCAGTGATAATTTAATCAGTCTGATGCCCTACAACACTTAAATCACTGGCTACATCTATAAAGAGATTGATCTCAATAATTCATTCACTCAAAATATGTTGAGAGCCCACTATGTATTAAGCAAGGATACAGGACATTTTTTAAAAGTATTTCCATAAAAAGTGTTTTTAAATGACAGAATTCAGCACTTAAAAGTTGAGCTACGTGTATTACCTATTCCTCTAAGGTTCTAGCAGCAAAGGTTTTACTGTACACACTACATAGGCCACACATAAATTTACAACATTTCTGTGAATGTATCTTTCCTAGTTACTAAATTGTAAGATGATGTAACCATGTCTAACCTAAATGGCATAAACACTCCATAACATGAAAATAGTTTAGAGTATTTTACGGATTGTTCAATTACTATGTAATGATAATATTAAAAAACAGTATAGTGTTTCAAAAACTCTTGTCAGTTATACAAATAAAAGCCATAAAAATAGCTCTAAATAGAACACATTACTTCGCAATTTATGTAACTCCACTTCAGCTAAATTAGTTCGCTGCACAAAATATAAGAGTGAAAAGATACCATTACTAAATATAGCACATGATACTATTTCCACCAACCCAAGGAAAGCACCAAAGTGGGTCAAGCACTTTCCTATCATAGTTTTTTAATTTGCATAAAAAATAGAAACTGGCACTAATTTCTCATAGTTAAGGAATGCTATAATAAAACACAAAGCAAACAGCTGCCAGAGCCACATGTCTGATTTGGGATGGGGTGGGGGCTGGGGGCTTGATTTGAATAAGCAGAGGTCTCAGAACCACCAGACTCAAAAGAGGTTCAAAAAACATCCCAAGGATTGAACACTATAATTTTATAGAGATTACGTATTATGTTCATTAGCATTAAATAAACTCTTAAGTAACAACTGGATAGGATACTTTTTCTTAGATAAAATGATTATTCTTACTTGAGTTTATAAAAAATAAAGTTTAAAAAATCAGAAAAAAAATAAAAAGAAGAACCATGCTGTTCAAAAGGGATCATGGGCAGAGAAGTCCCAAAATGAACATGGCAAGCAGCTTTTTAAGTCTTTAAGATTAGAGGTTGCTTCTCAAATTTAAAGCAGTTTTCTGAGGCTGGGAGTGGTGGCTCACGCCTGTAATCCCAGCACTCTGGGAGGCTGAGGCAGGAGGATCACTTGAGCTCAGGAGTTCAAGACCAGCCTGAGTAAGAGTGAGACCCCGACTCTACTAAAAATAGAAAAATTAGCTGGGTGTCATGGTGTGCGCCTGTAATCCCAGCTACTCAGGAGGCTGAGGCAGGAGAATCGCTTGAGCCCAGGAGTTTGAGGTTACTGTGAACTAGGCTGACGCCATGGCACTCTAGCCTAGGTAACACAGCAAGACTCCATCTCAATCGATCAATTAATAAATAAAGCAATTTTCTGAAAGCCATTCACCTTTACTTGAAACAAACAAAAATTCTAAATGGCAAGTAGAGGAATTCAAATCTCTTCCCTTCTACATGATGTTCCCCGAAGCAGCTTCTCAGAATAGCTTGGAAATCACTGATTTAAAGGATTCCAGACTCAGCTACCAAATACTTGTGCTTGTTTCAGGGGCACGTATCATAAAGGACACTCCAGTGCTCATTCGTGCATTCAACACATACTTATTGAGCACTCAGTATTTGCCAGAAACCATTCTGGAAGCTAGGGCTACTACGGTAGACAGAAGAGTCCGCCCCTGCCCTCACCGAGTTTATAGCCTTCACAGAGTTTATATTCTAGTTGAGAGAGGGGAAAAAACAGTAAAATAAAAATGTATTATCGGGTAAGAGGTATGGTAGAACCAACCAGGGGACAGGGGTTGAGCAGCACTGGGAGGTGGCTAATATACAGTGACACAGAGGCCTCTCTGCTAAGACCACGCTGGAGTCGGAGCAGAAGGGCATGAGGAAGCAGGCCACGGCAACGTCTGGCTCCCATAATGCTCCTGGCAGAGAAAGCAGCTAGTGCTGAGGACCTGAAATGGGAGCCCATTTGGTGGGCTCAAGACACAGCAAGGCAGCCCATGTAGCTGAAAAACAGTGAGTGAATATTAGTCTGGTGGTGGCTGGGGGGAGGCAGATCCCAGAGGTGACATCTGAAGGACTGCTCATGAAGAAACTACCCTTTCAACTTAGAAGGACTTGCTACCATTCACTATCTTTTCCTTAGCAAAGTATCAGTCACTAAGATAGTAAATAACGACACTCCCAGAGCATGTCCACATGACATGCGGAAAGTACAGGTTTCTAACATTTAATAAGAACCCTTCTTTTCTGAAAGGCACAGCCATCCTCAGACTCCAAGAACACCATAAAGATATCTTTATTCTTGACACATTTAAAATAATCCTTCTCTAGCTTTTACATAAAAGAACACTGGCAAATGACAACTGGGTTGTGCTATGTTCTGCCAGGAGATTTCAAGTACAAATGAATAAAATAAGTACCAATTTATAGTTGTTAGATATGATGGGACTGAATTGAGTATTGACCTAAGATTTAAGAAATTAGTTCTAACTGGTCTATTAAAAAAACAAACTTTCTTTCTGGCTGGTTAATCCTGGGGCAAATCACAACCTCTCTAGGTCTCAGTTTTCTCATTTGTAAAATGAGGAAATTAAACTGCTGACTTCTAGGTTCTCTTCCAGTTCATTACCAAAACTATAATTTCAAGCATAATTATAAGGCTGAAGTCTAAAGCAGGAGATAAAGGGTTTTTGGGGTATGAAGGTAACTAGCCCAGGAGAGCACCTATGACCCTAGGTTACCCCCTTATCTTAAACAATGGCATCAATTACTACTCCACCGCCCTTACTAGAAAAGAGGCTCCTCTGACCTAGAATGGTCCTAGACCTCGGCACACCACTCTGCCTTATTTTCCCCCATCTGAGCAGTTACTAATACGGTGAGTCCACCACCATCTCTCTCTCTCAAACCCCTCTTCTTCTCTCCACACCATCACTACCCCCACCTATACTTCCAGTCCTCAGCATTTCACACCTGGACTCTACTTCTGCAGCCCTCCAATCAGCCTTCAGTCTGTTCCCACTCCCAACTATCCCGCAGATAGTCCCATTCCAATTAAAAACACACTGAAGGTGCCCATTAAGTCTAAACTCCTTATCAGGGAATTCAAGGACTTTCACCTTGAATTCCTTTTTAACATACTTTATGTTCCTCTCATACTAGACTCCATAGTTTCTCAAATTTCTAAGATTCTTTAGAAAGCTGTCTCTGAGCAGCTGCTCCTTAGATGTGGACTGTCATCCTCACTCGGTATACCTGATTGCAATGGGCATTGCTGATTGTCCACTCAGAATCCATTCCTCACTTCCTCCACACTAACAGAAGCCCAATTTTGCTCAGGTATCCACCCTCCCAGGGCTGACCCCATCTCTAGCCCCGGACTACGTCAAAATCAGCTTCTGACTAGTTCTGATGAGTAAGACAACAGGAAGTCCACAGCAAGGCTTCCGGTAAAGGCTTTAATGCCTCTTTTTCAGCTGGCCACGGTCACATCTGGAATTGTGGCAACCTTCCTATAACCATTAAGGGACAATTAGTGAAGACAAAGCCACCAACTGAGGATGGCAAAGTACAGGGATAGAAATAACTTGGGTGTTTGGTGCAACCACTAATGGCTCAGTTAACCAAATGCAGAGCTATCCTACATTGGGATTATCTTACATAAGATAATAAATTGTCTTGAAGCATTTGAGTAAAGGTTTTCTGTTACTGGCAGCCAATAGCATTCTGTTAGATACTGTGCTAAAACTTTTACCCTTAACAACTTAAGACACCTTCTCTGTCACCTTCTCTGTGAAGTTCTCCCTGATCCCTCCTGAAGGCAGATTCTTCCGTCTGATTCTACTGCACATTTTAATGGCTTCTACCACAAATTCATTGCAATCTGTAGTAAAATTTTTTATATCTGTAGTCCCCACTAAGCTATGGGTTCCTAAGGAATAGGTGTTCTTTCCACTTTAGCTTGTATCTCTCTCCCAAGCTCCAGATTTACATATCCAATGATCATTCAAAATCTCCATGTGATGTATTATAAACATAAAATTGGCACACTGAACTTGATTTCCTCCCCCATGGCAGCAAATGGCACCTCCATCTACTCCACTGCTATGATCACACTGTCATTCTTTTCCCACATCTCATATATAACCCATCAGAAAGTCCCATTTAGATACTCACTAGTTTCCAGCAATAATGAACTTCTTTCTAACCTTCAAATGTGCCAACCTCATATACTGAAGGGACCATATGCTTGTGTCCTCCAGATGTTCACCTGGCTGCCTCCCCCTCAGCATTCATGTTTCAATTCAAATCAACACCTAAAAGGCCCTCCCTCTTCAATGACCCCCCTCCCTCACTACCCACTACCTCCATCGGGTGACGCTACATCATCTTCTTCAAAGCATTCATTTCTAAGTGCCTGAAACTATTTTATTTATATTAGTTTACATATATACAGTCTGTCTCTCTCCTATGTCTCACCAGACGGTAAGCTCCTTGAGAATAAGAGTCCCATCAGTCAGTCATTGTTGTATGAATGCTGCCTAAAGTACAGAGGTGGCTCAGTGAATATTGCTGGATGGTCTTATTCTGATTATGTCTTTGAATGCACAGTAGCTAATACTCAGGAAGTGCTCAATAATTGTTTGGTGAATGAAAGTAATTTGCTAACTGGAAATTTTTCCATTATGTTCCTTTCATAACCAATTTCAATAAAAGATATAAATGTCCCAAAGCTAAATCCATGCTTACCACCAAGCAATGGCTAGTAGAGGATGATTCATTCTTCTCTGGTAGCAGCAATAGGGACTTCAGATTTTCATTGTCTGTATAATCCACAGGCCGCAGACCAAATATGTTACTGGTAAAATGAGTGCAGATAGGTTTAAGTAAATAAAACGTGTGGCTTGATTCTTAACTAAATGGACACACTGGCGAACAATTTCTTCAACATCTTTAATAATATACAATTTTAACTAAAATAAATTACTCAGAACTCACATTAGGCATAAGGATCTAGCATTAAAAACTGCTGAATTCAAAGGACCAAAGAGATAAAATTTCATTTTGATACCAGATTATAGGGATTGTTTTTCATTGAATATACTGTTACTTACATATGAATGTTTTCACAACTCTGTATATTTCTGTATTCATATTTTAAAACATGGCTTCATAACCATGAATAACTATGGGTAAGAGGCTTTCAAATGCAAATAAAAATCATTTACTATAGCTATTATAGGCTCTATAGTCTATATGAACAAAGTACAAAATTAGATAAATTCACAGAACAGGCATTTAGATCTACTAGAAGGAAAATTATGCCACATGACAAACAATTTAATAAAGTAGTTAAGAGGGCACTTTACAAATTAATTTTAATATGTATGTGTACTATAATATATAATAATAACAGCTATCACAGAACAAACTAGTACAGTTCAGAGAACAATTTCATACAAATTTCTCAGCATGCACTAATTTACAAATCACAGAATGTTACACTGGTAAAGACTTTAGAGATCAGAGTATGATCCCATTATTTTATAGATGAGAAAGAGAGAGGAACAGGTTCCAATGACTTTGACTAAGGTCATATTCCCCTTGTTCGATTCCACTAAAATTAAATATTGTTCATCCTTAGTCTTTCAATTACAAGTAACTCGTTAAAACTATAGGACTTGTCTACTATTTGGCTTCCGTATATATGGCTCCAAAATATGATTTAAATATACTATACTATGGCAATAGGTTTTCAAAATGAGCATTTCTTTTATAATCTTTTATGTTTTTAAGATTATGGTACATACATATAATGGCCACTAGAGTTCACGTGAAAATGCAATGTATTAAATAGGATATAAAATTATAAACATGGTATAATATCAATTTTGAAATTTGTATTGACTGTATAGACAAAGATCTGGGAGGAACAGAGTGAAACATTAAGGGGAGAGAAAGAGGAAGGCATCAGCTCTGTCTGATGCTGCAGAGGTCACACAGATGACAAAAGCATGTACTGAGTTCAGACAAGGTCCTTAATGACCTTGGTGAAAGCTGTTTTGCTGGCAGAGTGGGGAAAGAAAGCTAGTGGATTAGGACAAGAAATGAACCACAGCAAATGTTTCTCTAATGACTGCCATTCGTGACTATCGGGTTCCGTCACTCTTTCTTCTTTGCACAGTGCTGGATAAATACTGACAAGTTTGTATTCTCAGACTCCCCTTTATGGCTAGGTCCAACACCATGTAACCTTCCTCTGGCAACATCTTTCTCCAGCCAAGGTATAATGCAATCAATTGTACCTCGGCTTTCTGATTTAAAACAAAGTGACACAAGTCACTGTTTACATTTAGAGCAGACAGTCTCAGGGTATTTCAAAAGGGTCTCATCCACTATACTTGATATTTCCTAATTTCATTCTCTAAATTATTATGCTCCCATACAACTACACAATCTCCCCACACACATATGCTATAAATACAAAAGTAAAAATCTGAGTCGAAGAACCAGTATTCTAGGTCTTAAGCCACCAAGTACAAAAATAAATAAACAACAAAAAATGTCAACTATATACCATCAAACAATCACTGCACACACAAGGACTACTTAACAAAGACTAATATAGATTTTACGCTCCAAAGCTTTAAAATACAGAGCCCAAACAAGTGCACTTTATTAATGTATAGTAATTGGATGACATTAGCCTAGTTATTTTACACAAATACTAATAAAAGTCCACCGTGACAACATGAAAACATGTTAAGTGAAGGATTTCTTAAAGTACCACCATCGGCTAGTGAAGACTTTAAACCAAAAAATAACCAATATAACAATGGTCTAAACCAGTAAGATGACTTTGCCTTCTAAAGAACTGCTTTATCAAATGACTAGCAGGATTCCAATTTACATTTAGGGTCCTTACTACACAAAGCTTACTATCTTATATGGCCTTAAAACATATGGTTTCTCCACCTGGATTACGAATGGCTTCAGCTTATACACAATCACTAAACTCTTAGCCCTCCTGTACTGTTAATGAACTGAGCGGTACAGTATAAGTTCCACAGAGGGAAAAATAATCAGTAAAACATCAGTCCTGCATCATGGGAGATGGAGCCTATTAAATCCTGTCATGTTGCTTCTGCTTTGTCATGAACCAACCACTGATATTTAGAATTAGACATAAGTTTATATGTGGTACCTTCAAAAACCATAGCAAGACAAGATGGGGTATACATAAGATTTCTTCTTTATTATTTGGGCACAAAAAAGTGTGCTTTCTTGCCATAATGATATATTTGAATGGACTGACACTTTGATTAGAGATTTAGTGTGAAAAATCAATTCAAAATGCATATAAACAGATTTATTTCCTTTATTTAAAAAAAGGGTACTATATGGAGGAAAAGTCACATGTTGTCACATGCAACAAGGACTATCAGTGTGATTGATTACTAACTGAAGACAATGATAAATCAATTATTCTCCATCACTATATAGGGAAGTTTTTTTTTTTTTAGATTTACTGTAACATCATGGACTCAAGATAGACATCAATTTAATTTGCCATTTTATTAAAATAGGTTACCAAAGGGGCTTATCGAATGATTTTGTCTAAATATACTTAAACATAGTATGTTCTCTGTTTTCTAGCATGATTTAACCCAAAGCCTTAACATTCAAACTAGGTATTTTGGAGGGATATGTAAGACTTAGAAAACACTGTCCTTGCCTATAATCCTACTGAGAACAAATAAACAGTGATTCAACAAGTCAGTATTAAGCTGATAAAGTGTAAACCAAAGCTTAAGTAATAAGGTGATACGTGAGACAGATTTCTAAGGAGGTCAAGAATACACACGGGGAAACAAAACAGCCTTGACCCCAGGACTAGAAACTGGAATATGGTGCGTGAACATGAAGGGCCCAAGCCAAAAATAAGCAATGTGATTGCTGAAATGTATGGAACTGGTGAAAGAAAGCCTTCTAGCAAGCTGAAGAATCTTCCTACTGGGTGATCATGTGTAAGGCCAAACACAACATGAAAAATTAATGAAATAATCAGGTATAAAGCAATGGACATGAGAGATAAAGAAATTATGTAGCTGTGAAAATGGAGAGGCACATGTGTCCACTAATTAAATCATGAGGGTTAATGCAACGCCAATGTAATTAAAGCTATTTACAGAATATAGGAAAAGTTAACATCTAAACTGCTGAATTTACATGTACTGTATGACAATATATTAATACCTTTTATATGTACCATTTTTAATGCCCTCTCAAAGAAACTCTCTAATTAAGTGAATTTCAAATGATTACATATAGATAACATACTTTATCTACACTGAATCCTAAAAATTATTATTTTTTTTGGTTATTGAAACATTTTGCATAATCTTTGACGAAGAGGATATCTTTTTTTCCTAATTTTTTTTTTCTGCTCCTTCATAATACAGTAAGCGCATTGGCAGATTTTACCAGTTCTTTTCCTCTAATGTATTCCTGCCCTATTCCTTTAACCTGTGATTGCAAATTATTATTTGAAAAATGTTTCACATAAAAGCTTTAAAGATATGACTGGAGATTTTAAATTTTAAAACCCTGACAGAAGATCTAAGTGTTCATAAGTCATTGCTTTTTGCTATATAAAAACTAAGAAATGCTGGAGGATGATGATCACTGCTACTTACATACACTGACAGTAGATTCTATATTGAAATGGATACATGTATTACTTTACATATTTATCAAAACTAGCAATAATCATTTACTTAACACACATGGAATGAGTGATACATAAACACGTAGGGGGAAGTTACAAACACAGCTTTGTAATCAGTTTGGAAAATATTCCTTCATTAAATACATTTTGTTTATTTTTCTTTTTATGTACCAAGAACTCTTTTAGGCACAAAAGAACCATGAGATAAAAGGTAGTTTCTGTCCTCACAGAGCTCAGTGGGGGAAAGCAGAGAGAAATGCATAGATAGGATTTTGAAGTCTGGCAAAGCTTCCTAGACCTGAAAGGGTAAAAAAAAGAAGGGAATACAGGAATAGAGTAAGAATACCCCAGCAGAGAGAAAAGTGTGTGAAGGACTTTAAGTGAGATAGCATGGCAAATCAGAAACACCAAGAAAAAAAGAAAGAAAAGAAAGGCAGAAAAAGAAGGAAAGAGAGAATCCCAGGGAGGCAGAGGGAGAGGGAGTGCACCGCAGGGGTATGGGGTGTTCTGGAACTGTTTGTAAGCTATGGTCAGATTATATAAGAACAAAGGGGAGGTATTAAAGAGTTGGACTTCCCCTAAGGTGAATCAGAAACCTTGAACGGCTCCTTAAACAGCGGTAAGCAGGAGAGACGGCATCAGCATAGCATGGCAGTTAAGAGCTGGGGTTACAGAATCAGATTGCCTGAATTTAAATTTCAGCTCTGCCACTCAAAAGTCATGTGACTTTAGAGGAATGACTTAAACCACTTATGCTTCTGTTTCCTTATCTGTAAAATGTAGATATTAACATGACCTACTTTATAGGACTATTGCAAGGACCAAATGAATTAGTACATCAAAAGTGCTTAAAACAGTGCCTGGTATACAGTAACAGCTTACTAACTGCTGTTAATATTAGTGTATTAGTTTTGCATTTTTGTAAGATACGGAATGAAGATAAGGAAACATAAGAAGTTATGCCCAAATGTTAACCTCTCATCTTCATTTTCTCCAATTTTATGACATACTTTATGCATGCTTTGTAATGATAATTTGGATGTTTACTAAGGGAAAGTATAGAAGCATGCACTCTTAACAACATTAAAATAAGAGATTTTCATTTTCCTGTATGGTACAATCTAAAGCAAGAGTATGAACTAGATAACTTTGAAAACCCTTTTCCTAACTATGATTCTTTCTGATCGTGAAGACTGATGAAAAGGAATTACTTATCAAAGCATTAAACTGTGGTGTTTAATGTTTCAGCTTTGTCCCAGAGGCACAGTTCAGAATACAGTCCTTTTCCCCTCAGAAATGATATGACAGACACTTGCCTACAACTGTGCCCTGAATTAGTTACACCACTAGTAAATGGGGGTAAGGAGAGATGGGAAAATTTAAACTTGTATACATATCATCCGATCTGCAAAAACATATGCAAAAAAGCATCTTTACTAACGCTAACCTATCACGCACGACAAGATACCAAGACAGTCCATGAATGAGATCCTTTATGAACTACAAAATTACAAACATACAGATTTAATTTTTCAAGTCACTCTGCTTGCTGTGAAGCAGGAAAAAGCAGCACAGTAATTCAAAAGACCATGGGAGTTTTTTAAAGCTATAAAACGTATACTATTAATATCTCTGTTGTAGGCAATTAATTTTTTAAAAATTAACCTAGGGCAGTGGGACAATTAATAGGTCCAATGGTCCATATAATATCTTCTACTTAAGAATTCAACATCCTTCCAAGGAAAACTCTTAATGGCAGACCAAGTACCAAATTCTAAATTCTACATATCCATAAAAAAGCATATGCTATTCTCCACACACTCCCATAACAGCTTTAGGTCCTAGGTTCACACAGGAATGTACAGAAGGCAGTGGGGAAGGTGGATAAAGCAATGATGTCCTGAACAATTATCAACATAACTTTTCCCAGACAACAAAAGTTACAAAAGATATGAACCTTTCTCTCATTATCTGAGGCCAATATAGAACCAATTTTCCCTCTAAGATAACAGACTCTCGTTTCAGTCCACAAGAGGTAAATTTTTATACAAAAATTATTCAGCGTTAAATGAATTAATACTGTATTTAAATGTAGGACACATTTAAAAATGCAAAAGTTTGCATAGCAAAAGCTCAATGCACATTATAAAGTAATCTAACTACGATGTGACTTTTAAAAAACAGTAATAGCCAGGCGTGATGGCACATGCCTGTAGTGCCAACTACTTGGGAGGCTAAGGCAGGAGGATCATAAATTGAAGGCAAAAATAGCAAGACTCCCTCTCAAAAAAAAAAAAAAAAAAAAAAAAAAAAAAAAAAAACAACAAAAACACCACCAACAAAAATAAACAATAAAATAAAAAATAAATAAAAATAGTAGGTTGCCAGAATATTAAAACTAAATGAAAAGATAAAGTCTGGAATAGATATGTGACTTTGTATTATATATTTGAATCCTCCGTAATCATAAAGATTTAGGGCCTAAAAACTCTGCAGTAGGAAAATTCATAGTTAAAGAACATATCCTCTATGGGAAAAAATGGGTTGGGAGATTTCACTGGTATACTATGAAAGCCCTTTTATTTACTTTTTTGTTGTTGTTTATGACAGGGTCTTGCTTGTCACCGAAGCTGGAGTCCATGGCACAACCATAGCTCACTGCAGCCCCAAACTTTTAGGCTCAAACCATCCTCCTGCCTCAGCCTCCTGAGTAGTTGCGACTACAGGTGCGCGCCACACCACATCAGCTAACTTTTATTTTTTTTAATTTTTTGTAGAGATGAGGTCTCACTATGTTGCCCAGGCTGGCCCTTTTATTTTTTAATTAAATAATGAAGATGGCAAATAAAGAGTATCAGTGACATTTTAAATTAGTACTGTATATGGTTAATTCCTAGCTATCATGCCATGGCTTATAAGGTTTTAAGGTTTCCCTCCACCAATACTCGGTAAGATGCTTTTAAATTCACTTGGTTTTGCAGTGGACAATATTCCATTCTTTCTTTTTCCTATGTCTAGTCTTCCATAAACATTCAATGCCTAATTATATGACCGAGTTGTTTACTCTCCCCACTTCTGGGCTACAAAAACGCTCTCGGTTATCTTTACATTTTATAAATCATTACTGAAAAGATAGTTCTTGAGCCTTTCCAATCTTTAAAGTCATGTGGACTTAGCACCCTTCATGACAACTTAACAGCAGAACATACCAAAATACAACCCGGATCCCTTCGCTGTCTCATACAAGCTTTCCTCTGTCCTGAAAACATCCAGGAGTAACTCTGAGACTGGATTTTACCTTAGTTTTTCTTCTTTCTCCCAGGATTATATTACAAAACTCTTTAGTCCTCTCTATAGTTTGCTTCACTCTCAAGTGAAATAATTCAAACTAAAATTCTTATAGTAGCAGGAAAGTTATAAAATCAATCAAAATATACCAAATATTGAGTAAGAAGAATCTGCATTTGGTTGAGGACACAGGTCTTTTACCAAACGTGCTTTCAATAACAACTCCATTAGCTGCACCTCCTCGTGTCTAGAGTGCAATGAACATCAGTGGACACAACACTGGCCTACAGGCCTACTTCAGTTCCCAGGACCTTGAAGTATGTGAAAACAAGAGTACTGTTTAGCATTCAGTACACAAAGACTACCACAACACTTGACTAAAAAACACACAAAGGAAGACTCCAAGGTCAATAGGTTTGGTATGCACATGGGAAACACAGCAGGGACAGTACTTCCTCACAGACTCTGGCTCACTGTGTGGCCCATGTTAAGCATCAGTAAGATGGTCTTCAAGGTAATCTTCCTAAAAATCATGGCCTCAGATAAAACCGCAAAATAGGCAAACTTTTTTAGTCCACAGGCACTATTTAACACATTGACTGCCACACTAGAAAAAAATTTTTTCCTTGGGGCCACAGTGTTTTATTACAAAATTAGAATAAAAACTTCGAAATGATCCTTTCTAATTTAATGAAAAAATTGTTATTTTTTGTTTTCTGTGAGTTACATACAACTCGAAAAATAATTCTCGCGGCTCCCAAGGTGAAGAGACGTGAGTTACATATGCTTCATGAGGCTCCAGGCTCAAAACTATTTAACCCGTTGTTAAACACAACTCATATGGCAGTTAATGTGTTAAGGAAAAACTTAATGGGAGAAAAAAAGTCCATCTTCTTTCTCCTTAGTGCCTGTATTCTACTATTAATACGTTAGTATTTCACAGTGATAACTAAATAAACTTGGTGATATCTCTTAAAATTATATAATATGTAAGTCGTCAAAATAGATAACGTGTGTCAAGGGGGGACAGGGCTTATTTCTGTAAGATACTCTATTACGGTCCAGAGAACAGAAAAAGTGGAAAGCAATCTGATTACTTGAAGCTATGAATATAACTTTGATATCAAAATCTGAGAGCAAAAAAATGAAAGATAAAATCACGAATCATTGTAATTTATAATCATAAATGCAAAATTCCTAAACAAACCCCTAGAAAACGGATGTAAAATATTTCTTTATAGAATAACACAAAGTCAACTTTATCCCAGGAAAGGAAGAATGGTTTAATATTTAAAAATGTATTAAAATGACATCAACTAGTAACAAGTGTAAGGTCATCTAAGTATAGGCTAAAAATAATTTAATAAAATACAGTTAAAAAAAATTTAAATAAATGGAAGAAAGCTTCCACAGGACATAAATCTTTATTTTTAACACAGATATTAATATTGACTGTAAAACTGCAGTCAATATTTTTTTAAAAGGAAGAACAAAAGAAATAAGCCAACTACCACCATTATTTATAATATTGTCCTGGAAGCTTTGACGAATGAATAAATGAAACTTAATAAATGATAATTAGATCCTTAGAATTAGGTGTTGGCTGTATAGAAATGTACTAAAATCAACAGCTTTCCTATATATCAGGAATAACAAATTGTATTAATAGAACATCCAGTTCACTAGGGCAACAAAAGAATCAAACATTATATATAGGCTGAGCATCTCTAATCTGAAAACGTGAAATTCAAAATGCTCCAAAATCCCAAACTTTTTGAGCGCTGACAGGATACCGAAAGCACAAAATTCCACATAAGTACTTAACAAAAACTTTTTTTCATGCACAAAATTATTTTTAAAATATTGTATAAAATTACCTTCAGGCTATGTGTATAAGGTGTATATGAAACAAATGAATTTTATGTTTAAACTTGGGCCCCATCCTCAAAATATCTCATCGTGTATATGCAAATATTCCAAAATCTGAAACATTTCTAATCCCAAGTATTTTGGATAAGGGATACTCAACCTGTACCTAGAATAACCTCAATAAATATTAATAGTTACATGCATGTGTATAGTCACAAACATATTAAAAACTTTACTTAGATATATATAACAGAATGCTTAAATAAATGGAGAAACATGGTTCTGAGTGAGAAACCAGCTTTATTAATGCACTGTAATCTATATACATACCTAATTTCAATCAACATCCTAATACGGTATTTTTAAAACTTGACACAGTATATCAAACTTCATCTGAAAGAATACATTGATGAAACTGATTCCCCCTCCCTTCCCCTCCCACTGCTAGTGTCACTACTTTAATTCAACTCTCAGAACTCCTCCCCTGGATCCCTGGACACACCTCTCAGCTGAGCTCCCTGCCCAGCATGGAGGAAGAAGTTTTTAATTTAAAATTGGAACCCCTTAGCCACACAGCAGTTCACAGTCCCCGCCCACCGTTTCTGGCCTCTTATCTATCTCATTCTCCCCTCTCTTTCATTCCGGGCTCATATCATTAACAAGTTCCTAGAATGAATGAACAGTCTAGCCTTAGAATACCTTAGCACCTGGCATCTTACCTTCCTGAAAAGCCCGTGTCCCCATTCCTTGTCTTCTTCACAACTCAGTTGCGGTGCTGCTTCCTCCAGAAACCCTTTCATAACTTCCTCAGGTCTTACTTGCAGCCCCTACTCTACATTTTCACAGAATTTTGACACTATGCTATAAACACATGCATCACACTGTTCTATAATCAGTGACTTAACCATCTGCTCACTCCTACTAGAACATATGCAGCCAGACAGAACCGGGGAGACGATCAAGTGAGGAGCGATGGAGGGAGTGTGACAAAGGCATCTAGGAGAAGACACCGATCTTGAGGTAATGAAGGAGACAGCCAAAATGTCTGTTCGAGAGCTAAAGGAGGGCATTTAGAAATTTAGAATAAGCAAAAGGGTGCTGCTGCTTCGATTAGTCAAAGTAGCAAGCCCTAACCAGGGATGGACAGAAGAATGAATGGCTTTTGCCCTTTCTGGTTCTTACCCTTCCTCTAGGTATGGGAAAGAGTCTAGTCCTAGTTATTGAGAAAAGAGTTCCATTAAGAGTAAAAGAGATATTAATATAAGCAGAGAAAGGAAAAGAAAACATGCTTGCCAGTTCAGATTCCAGAATCTAAGATGTTACTGGCTTATAAGGAGAGTAAGAGCTTCAGGCAAAAAAAGAAGAGCAGTAAAAACCCCACAGTCTCCATGCCCCATCCCCATCCCATGATCTCCTTAAGAAATGGAGGAAGGAACAGGAATGAACTTCATCTACTATATTACCTGTCACTACTTAATTCTAGAAGGGCCATATCTAGAACATTGAGGGGGTGGTGTGTGGTGTGGGGGGAGGCCTTAAAAGTGTCAAGGCTGTATATAGGAATTACTCTGGGTAGCCACAATCCCACAAAAAGTAACATGATGCCAATTTGGCATGAGGCTAAGAATTCTGTCCTGGAAACACACAAAATTTATTCTAACGGCTCCCAGGAACCAGTCCTACCACCCTAGAAAAGGTGCAGCTTACAAAAACTTGTCACACTTAGTGAAGCTGGTGGCAGAAAGAGGCAATCCCTATTTTCATCTCATCTCACCTTTTATCAAAAGAGAGGAAAAATACCCAATATCTTCATTCATTCAAACACTTACTAATTCACTCTACAAACAAATATGAGCATAGACTATGCTAGGCACTTGGAAGGGTCTGGGAGAATGTGGAGTTTCACCTTTATTTTAAAAACATTAGGCTTTAAGACAAAGTCATTGAAGGGTTTTAAGCAAATAAGCGATTTGGCCAGACTTGCATTTTTTGACAGCACTCAGGCTGAGGTATGGGAATGAATTAAAGAAAGGTAATCTGAAAAGAAGGAGATCACTTAGGAAACGTGTAAAGCCAATCAGGTGAACAACACCTACTACAAAATAAAACAAAGAGCAAAAAACACAGGAAAATGCTTAAGTATGATGACCAATAGTCTGGAAAAGAAACTGCAATGCTTAGAAACAGCTGCCACACTGTTATACCCTAGGACTAAATCTACACCTCCATCTGCCCTACTATCCTCATCTAGCAGCAATCCCTCCTGCCTGACTATCCTAACTGTATCGAATGCTGTCTATCACAGTAGTCACTGACACACGTGCCTATTAAATGCATATTAAAATTTAGTTCCTCAGTAGTAACAGCCAATTTTCAAGTGCTCAATAGCTATAGGTGATTAGTGGCTACTGAACGCCCAGCATAAACATTCCTGTCACCACAGAAAGCTCTACTGGACACTGCTGGGCTAGAGATAGACCCAAATCTGCCACTTCACTCAGTAAGCCTATCTAAAGCAACAGCGAAGTCACCTGTGAAGGCAGACTCACTCACTGTCTCAAGCCCGCTCCTTGTATGTTAATAAGCTCTCACAGAGCAGTGAAGAATCATGGTGTACAAACCACAAGACAGGCTCTGTGTTTTGGCTCATTAATCCTCACTGTCCTCTGAAGAAATAGAAACGCAGCAGGCATCACCCATGTTTTATAGGTGAGGACACCAAGGCACAGAAATTAACCTGCCTGAAGCTATAAAGTCAATAATGGAGTCACAAATAAAAGCTGGATTCCCTAACGCCCTGACCAGTGCTCCATTCATTAAAGTAGTCATGGCTGATTTAAGAACCCTGGCATGGAAACTATTCAGTTTCACCTGACCCAAGCAACGACTTGCTTTACCAAATGGCTTGCTACACCCATAGGAGGGTCATATCTGTTAGCTTCTTATATAGATATAGATATCTCTGTTAGGTCCATGTATATAGATACACACACACACACACACACACACACACACACACACACACACACAAATAAATAAAAAACAGAAGAACACATATATTCCCTGAGTTTGCCCCAGTTATAACTTATGATGAGAAATAAAAGAGATTAGACACATTTACTGAAACTAATGGCATCAAAGTATGGTACATTCCTGTGTTATTAATTTGTTTTTCAATTATGTTAAGTGGTTACCAAGAGAAAATGACAACCTATAAGTTCTGCATTTTGTAATTCTTATTTTCCTCTGTAACTAGGGTAAGTCTCACTCTTGTGCGCTCTTTTCAAACCTATAGAAGCAACTGGGGCACAGACAGGCAATTGTTCCATTTTCATTTCAACTATCTGATTAACTGAAAAGAATAAAATAATATATAGGGAGACATGAACCAAGTTACGAATTAAAGATAAAAATATCTACATATGGCATTTGCTTGTGACACTCTTGAATAGCAATTTTAAAATGCAGCTGCCGGTATTGACTAATGCATCTCTGTGTCTTGACACTGAAAAACAATTTACCCAGAGCCTCATTTGAATGATATGAAAAGTCTAAGAAATAATTCAACCTCCCTTGCCCAATATCTGAATTCTTACATATTTTGTTGTTATACGAAGTACACAGAAAACGTATAAAAGGAATGGAATATTTAAAATAATTCTCAAGTGTTAGGAAGCATATAAAACAATTATTTCTATAATAATCATTTTCTTATTAATAAGTATGAGTCAAACTACAGAATATAAACACTAAGTGAATTTGTCCATACATGAAAGCTTCCAAAATTAATTTGACAATTGTTTCTGAATTAAGACAGCAAATCTCCCTCAAATATGTCAAATATGAAGGCACAGTTGTCCCTCTATATCCATGGGGAATTGGTTCCAGGACCCTTGTGGATACCAAAATCTACAGATGCTCAAGTCTCTTATGTAAATTGACATAGTATTTGCACATAACCTACAGTGTCACATAGTATTTGCACATAACCTACACACGTCCTTCCATATATTTTAAATCATCTCTAGGTTACTTATAATACTTAATACAATCTAAATGCTATGTAAATATTTGATATATTGCATCGTTTTATTTGTATTTTTTTTAGTTGTTCTATTATTTTTTTTTTTTTTTTTTTTGAGACAGAGTCTCACTCTCTTGCCTGGGGCGAGTGCTGTGGCGTCAGCCTAGCTCACAGCAACCTCAAACTCCTGGGCTCGAGCAATCCTACTGTCTCAGCCTCCCGAGTAGCTGGGACTACAGGCATGCGCCACCATGCCCGGCTAATTTTTTCTATATGTATTTTTAGCTGTCCATTTAATTTCTTTCTATTTTAGGTAGAGACGGGGTCTCGATCTTGCTCAGGCTGGTCACGAACTCCCGAGCTCAGGACGATCCGCCCGCCTCGGCCTCCCAGAGTGCTAGGATTACAGGCGTGAGCCACCGCGCCCGGCTATGTTCTATTATTTTTTTATTGGGTTTTTTTCCCAAATAGTTTTGATCCACAGTTGGCTGAATACTTGGATACACAACCCACAGATACAGAGCACCAATTGTATCATGAGGGAAAAGGGCATGCTGACTTTAAATACAGAACCTGATGATCACATCTAATTTTCATTGTGAATGTAAAGAGAAAATGCCGTCAATCTGAGTATTAATCTCTGCTTCATCACATGCCTTGATTCAGGAATGCAAGTCAATTTAAAAATCAATTTTTAAGTTGAACTACTTACACAGCATTCCTGGATGCTCCATAGGAAAGTAACAGTTTGACTATATCCACATGCCCATTCTTAGCCGCATCATGAAGTGGTGAGTCATTCTGATACCCAGTGGAGTTCACTAATGCCTTATGCTGGAGCAACAATTCCACTATCTTCAGGTGCCCGTGATTGCAGGCTTCATGCTAATTAAATTTGTTTAAAAAAAAAGAGTGAGAGAAGTGATGAGAAAGAGCAATGGATGATATTATAAGAACATCACATTATAGAAAAATAAATGTGAACCTCAGTCAGTAAATTTATTCTTACTCATACAGACCATAAATTGTTCAAAGAGTAAGAGCCACTATTAAATAATCTTTGTGATACAATACATGGTGATCAAGATCTGTGCAACTCATGGACAATGAAAAGGCTATTCGTTTGAGCCTTGGGCCAAAGAACTCTTTTTTAAAGAAGAAAATGTAGCTTGAAACCAACTACATAACTCCAAAATTGTCCTACAATAACTTTAAAACATTAAGAAAAAAAAAAAAAGACTTAGTATTCAACAAACAGATCAAGCATAAGATCAATGCTCCAAGACTGAAGGAAATTCACTAAATCAGGTGTTTAGCCATACACCTGTGGTGCACCAGCACATCCACGTAACCACCCAACAAAGTGAATATTCTAAGAGTATTTACAAGACAAGCTATTTGCTGAAGCCAGAGATTACCGAATGGCTAGCGTCACTGATAAGAAATAACATGGAGTAGGAATCCTAAAAGAGTTTGTTGAATGAATGACAAAACTGGTAACAACGAAATGTTCAAAGATGCCTTAGTTTCAAATCTTTCCTTATGTCCTTATGAACTGCTAAAAATGTTTCTGTGTTGTATTCTAATAAATCTCTGGCATACTGTACTTTTAAGTATGTCTATTTCAATTCATAATCAGTGATACCACACTCAACATCTGTAGGTCTATTTCTAGAAAGGAATCCAAAGTAAGGATCACATCCTCTAAATCTGTGGTCCCCAACCCCAGGTTAGGAACCCGGCCACACAGCAGGATCTGAGCAGTGGGCCCAAGCCAAGGTTCATCTGTATTTATAGTCGCTCCCTGTCACTTGCATCACCTCCTGAGCTCCGCCTCCTGTCTGATCAATGGCGGCATTAGATTTTGTATTATGGTGAACTGTAAAACTATTACATCATATATTACAACGTAATAATAATAGAAATAGAGTGCACAATAAATGTAATGCACTTCAATCATCCTGAAACCATGCCTGCCCACCCACCCCTACACCAGTCTCTGGAAAATTGTCTTCCATGAAACCAGTCCCTGCTACCAAAAAGGTTGGGGACCACTGCTCTAAACTATGCACCAATCTTTACTATAATTTGTCATACTGGCTTAAAAAAATACACACACACACACACACACACACACACACACACACACACACACACATATATATATATATTATCCTTTCTTTGAAAAGGTTAGCCAGGCTGTAGAGTCCAAACAACAAAGTGATTCTGATCCAAACTAAACCTTCCCAGCTTAAAAATTTGGCAAGAAGTCATTATATATAAAGTTATACCTTTTTTGCACCTGGCTTATTGAAAGTCTCCTAATTTCATGCTGCATCTCTAGCTTACAGGGTAACGGCATCCACTCATTTGTTTACACTTCTGTGGCTGCATTCAAATCTCATGTTTATTGTCCTACTGTAATTAGCCCATATAGCAATTGTTTCCAAGTATTTGTGCCATTCTTTATCCAGAGTATTCTTCACATTGTATTTTTAGTAATGATAAGACTTTTTAAAATGTTCAATGTGAGCCAAGAATTCTACTGCCTCTATATATTGCAATTGGATAGGTTATCAGTGAGGTTAAGACAGACCCTCAGTAGGAATCACCGCTTTGTGATCACACTCCTATACCAGTTCCTCGGATCTCTCTTTGTTGCAAGAAATCTGGCTCCAGTGACATGCAATGCTGCAGAATGGAGCCTGATATCAGTTGTGGCAGTTACCTCCACACATTAGTAAACTCTGCAGTCACTGGTTTCCTAAATCTAAAGGTAGTCAGTCAAAAGGTAGCCAATTTTTTGCCTGTCACAAATGAAGAGCTAGATGGGAAGTAATCATTTCTCATACTTGGTGAAAACACAAATTCTTCAGACTAAAAAAAGTATGGCAGAGGATGATATATGGACAATTACATAACTACAAACTATAAGAACTATAAACATAAAGAGAATGAGAACAGAAAACAGAGAACTACCAATGGTGTCCATCCAGCATGGTCTTTAACATTTGGGTCACTTCCATTTTGTAAGAGGTATTCAACAGAAGGTATGTCACCCTAGGAAAACAATGGGGAAAAAAAGAAGAAATTAAAAAGCATCAAGGAAACAAGAGAAGATGTAAAGGTTTTTAAATTCTGTCTTCAAGATAAAGTAAAACTTAAATCTTTTTCCCTTGCAGTTGTTGCTCATGAGCTAATAAATTACGTATGTATGAATTGTTCTGAGCTATCAAAAAATATGGTCATTCTTGAATACAGACTACAAAGTATTAGCAACCCATATTCAAAATTCACTTCAAGATATCAAATAAAGAACACTGGCTAAAGGTCATCTGATCATAATGAAGTTTTTAAAGTAATCATTTCATTTGTGAAAAAACCCTTTTTGAAAACATGAAAATGGTTTTGGGGCATTGTTTGAAACAAACAAAATTGTTTAAAGCCAAAGACTACTCAGTGAAACCATGTAAACTGCCAAAATCTGTTATCTTGCTGGTAATTACTCTATTTATCCTAACACATCTAGCTTATGTTCACCTTATTTGCTCAAAGGAATTTTCTAGACAGAAGTACTTGCTCTGTTTAAAATGGCAGAAAAGGAGTCAGTAGCAACCTATTCAAAACAACCCATGGAATCAGCATTTAATTCTTATTCCTTGGTTCAAGACTACAATCACCACTCATTAGCAACTTAACTCAACTACAGGAAATGGAGCTTCCATTTAAAAATAATATATCCTGACAAATCACAAACGGTTTTCAATCTTTCTCTTTCACTGTCTTCCTTATTCCAACACTCTGGAGAGATACGCAATAATTTTATAACTGTGGCTCACTGCTGTAGTGAAAGGAGAAGGAACGTGAGGAAAAATAAGAAATACTGTAACTTTATTTTAGACTTTACAACCTGTTTTTGAAGATGAACAAGAAGATGTGGGGAATAAGTGAATTAAAAAGGGGCACGAGGCAAGGAAGACAAACTAAAGGCAGACAATATTCTACTTTCCTATTATTAGGACACTTTCAATTATTAAATAGCATTAAAATTAAAATTCCCTTCCCATTTTGAACTTTCTGTGTCTTCTACATCATAATCTAATAAATCCTAATATGGGTGAGTGGACCTTACAAGCTGTCTTTTGAAGGAAGAAATAAAATAGCTTTGGAAGTATGCTTCTCTGTGGTCAGCTCCCAATGAAAGCGAGCCCTGACAAAGGAGTTAAGTCTGGGAGACTGGTCTCAGGTGTCCCATCCCTCAGTCTTCTTTTTGTTTCTGTGCCCAGAAGGTGAGAAATAGCATCCTCGAACTATTTAATACTATAGTCTCTTCACCTTGATCTAGTGTGGAAAGATCTGATGTCCATCTTTCATATTTGATTACATGTGACATTTAAGTATCAGTTAACTCTTAAAGCCTTTTGTAAAATCTCTAGCTATAAAATAAAAGATATCACTCCTTTGTAAAACAATGTCAGGTTTTATGAAGGATGGTATTAATGCAGTGGGATGAAGGTAAAATTCTCTTGAAATTACACTACCATTACTAGTCACTGAAAATAGAGGGCAGGGGTACAGTACCTAAGCCCATGAAAAGAAAAGAAAACAAAAATAACTAAGTTGCATACACAATGCTGTGTTCAATTAGTTTTGTGAAGCGCTTCGTTAGGGAAAAAGAAATCTCTACCCTTCCACCGCCAGCCCCAGTATTCTTTTCTGAAATGAATTTTTTCCTCTATTGGTTTGACAATTTAGAAATCACTAAGTCTCCTAAATATAATAATGCTAGATTTCTTTTTTGCTTTTTACTCCTACTTACTTCTTTTCCCATGTTTTGGGCTATTTCACAAATACAATAACTTATTGTAACTTAAAGTTTTCTTAAAAATTAAATCCACATGCAACATACATTTTTATGTTTCTAAATTAACAAAAATGACTTTAAATGTTCAACGGGCTTGCTTAAAAGCAAGCATTATAATGTTTCAAATCAATTGCCCCAATTCCAATAAAAAACATTTTCCCAGAGTTCCTAACAGTGCAAATACTACATTTCTAGAGCAAGCTAACACATATTTAGAACTTCGGCTCTATATTCAAGTCAGTTCCAAATGAACTCAAGAGCATCTACCAAGATACAAATGTGAATTTTTTTAAACGATCACCTGAATAGCAGGCAAACAGAACCACATACATTTCCCTACCTTCAACGACAAAGTACCCACAAAAAATACACAAAAAAACCTTCTCGAAAACTCCCCCATTCTAATTCTACACGATAATGATAAAAATATATTAAATGAAAAAAGCTCATAAAATAAAGACAATTGTGGAATGGGAGAGTCACATGAGAACAGTCAAGTAGAAACAGAGGGACAATCTGGAGAATAAAAGCAGAATCTCTTTTTAGGTTGCTAAACAGTTGCTATTTTTCTTTCATGTCACCTCTTCAAATGATCAAAGTGTCTTCTGTTAACATTCCACTCTCTGAAATATATAGCTGATTAGCAAACTGCTTGCTTTTTATACTCAATCTGCTTTCTCCTCCCTAGTACTTTAAAGTTTGTCATATTTTCACCCTTCTACTTTACGTAAATTTAATGTCATGCACATAAATAAAATTATGATAATTAGATAGGACCTACAGTAACTGGATAAGCTTGAACTGATACGAAGTTTCTAGGAAATAAACTAGCTTCTGGTTCTCATCTCTTTACTTTCTTCTCTAACAGTATTTTCTGGGTAGTAAGCACTCACTTTTAGGCTCTTCTTGATGTACAAGGATATGAAAGTTTTCTTAAACCATAGCAAAAAAGAAAAAAGTTATCTAAGCAAAATATTTACCAAGGTTTATAAGAAATGTTAAATGGATTTGAAATTTTCAATTAATACATTAAAGGCTAAAAATAAGGAAGAGTGTGTACGTATCCCACTGAATTGTTTTATTGCTAACTTTTCAACAAAGGAAAGATTCTTCAAACATTTGTTCATTTTACAAATACGTGCATATTCCAGCAATAGAAATTAACTTTCCAAAAACACACTCACAAAAACAAAACTTTTTCCTTATTATAAAGGTTAGCTCTTTTGAAATACCATTAATAGTAAACATCTTTATAAAAACAAAACCGATGTTATAATTAGGTACAATAAAAATGACTTACCCAGCATGGTTAAGCTTTTCCACATAAATGAACTGACCAGGTAGGTACCTAAAACCTTCCCTTTGAGCAATTAGATGTTGCTAAAACAAAAATAATTAGCCATCTGGAATGAAGCTCAAAATATGTTAAACATTTCTCTGGCTTCTTAGTCAGAATTTACTGAATAAAATATAAGTACATCTCAGAGATATTGCAGGTTTGGTTCCAGACCACTGCAATAAAGTAAATACCACAATATTCGCCAAATTTTTTGTTTCCCAGTGCATATACAAGTTATGTTAACATTATACTACAGTCTATTAAGTGTGCAATTATAGCATTACATCTAAAAAATGTAAATACCTTAATTAAAAAATACTTTATTGCTAAAAAGTGCTAACAATCATCTGAACCTTCAGGGAGTCATATCTTTTTGCTGATGGAGGGTCTTGCCTCAATGTTGATGGCTGCTGACTGATCAGGGCAGGTGGTTTGCTGAAGGTTGGGTGGCTGTGGCTATTTCTTAAAATAATAGTACTCCACCATAAAAAAAAGATGAATTAATACCTTTTGCAACAATCTGGATGGAACCAGAGACCATTCTAAGCGAAGTATCTCAAGAATGGAAAAACAAACACCACGTGTACTATTAAACTGGAACTAACTGATGAACACACATGTACACGGAAGTAAGTAAAACACAGAGGAAATCAACCGGGGGAAGGCGGAGGAGGGGAGAGATTAAAAGACTACCTAATGGGCACAGTGAACACTATTTGGGTGATGGGCACACATATAGCCAGGACTCACGCATTACAAAAGTGATCCATGTAACCCAGAACATTTGTACCCCCTTAATATTTTGAAATTTAAAAAAAAAGACCACTATGAAGTTTGCCATATCAATTGACTATTCCTTTCACAAAAGATTTCTCTGTGGAATGTGGTGCTGTTTGGTACTATCTTGAAAGAGTAGGATTTCTCTCAAGATTGGAGGCACAGGCTGCTGCCTTTATCAAATAAGGCTATGTAATATTCTAGACCTTTAGTTGTCATTTCAACAGTATTTACCGCATCTTCACCAGTAGATTCCATCCCAAGAAACCGCTTTCTCTGCTCATCCATAAGAAAGAACTCCTCATCTGTTCAAAGCTTTATCATGAGCTTACAGCAAGTGAATCACACCTTCAGGCTCCACTTCTAATTCTAGTTCTCTTTCCATTTTCACTACATCTGCAGTTACTTCCTCCACTGACATCTTAAACCCCTCCAAGTCATCCATGAAAACTGGAATCGACTTCTTCTAAATTCCTGTTAATGTTGCTATTTTGAACTCCTCCCATGAATCACGAATGATCTTAATGACATCAAGAATGGTGAATCTTTTCCGGAAGGTTTTCAATTTACTTTGTCCAGATCCATCAGAGGAATCACTATGTATGGCAGCTATAGCCTTACAAAACATATTTCTTAAATAAGAAGACTTGGAGTGGCCTTGTCCTCTACCTTTCTCTTCTTGTGCAGACACCATCCAGCTCTCATCAGCCTCTGGCCAGCCGTCTCTGAGACCAAACACCATGCCATCAGTTGAGCTGCAGAGTTCTGATGGAGAGATATTTGAAGTTGATGTGGAAACTGCCAAACAATCTCTGACTATGAAGACCCATGTTGGAAGATTTGGGAATGGATGATGAAGGAGATGATGACCCAGTTCCTCTAACAAATGTTAATGCAGCAATATTAAAACAGGTCATTCAGTGGCATGCCCACCACAAGAAGACTCTCCTCTTCCTGAGGATGATGAGAATGAAGAAAAGCGAACAGACCACATCCCTGTTTGGGGCCAGGAATTCTTGAAAGTTAACCAAGGAACACTGTCTGAACTTATCTGGCTGCAAACCACTTAGACATCAAAGGTTTGCTTGATGTTACATGCAAGATTGTTGCCAGTATGATCAAGGGGAAAGCTCCTGAGGAGACTCTCAAGACCTTCAATAGCAAAAATGACTTTACAGAAGAGGAGGAAGCCCAGGATACACACAGAGAGAACCAGAGATGTGAAGAGAATTGAAATGTTGTGCCTGACACTGTGTAACACTATAAGGATTGCTCCAAATACTATTAATTGTTGCACTGCTGTTTATAATTGTAAATATTAGACAAACAGTAAGAAAAATGCAGCAGCAGATCCATTGTATTAGAAGAATATTGTCCTCATTGCATGTGTAGTTTGAGTACAGACTCCAAAGCTACAGCTGACTTTCTTCTAATATGATCGAAAGTTTCTTTTTTCTTTGCTCTGAATAAAACTGAACTGTGGGTTCTCCATAGAAAGCGGCATTCTGGGCTTTCTGTCTTTTTTGTTAAGTGATTTCTACCTAGTTTATTGTCCAGTTAACTTTAGTGACCTTTTAAAAGTTGTCATTGTACATAAAACAACTTGTAAAAAGTTTTCTCAAATAGAGTTAACAAAATATTATCTTAATTCATGAGTTGGAAACTGGAAAAAGGCTACTTGAAGTAAATGTTCTGAGTGGGGTTATTAGATGCCTTCCAGCCTCCTAGAGTCAAGGAGTACCACTGTACTGATTAGCCTGTAGGTAGCAGGGCTCCCGCAACTGGATCTGAGGACTTGAGTTTTTTGTTTGTTTTTAATTTTTGAATTCTCTTAGCTTTGAACATATATTGCCTAGAGATTTAGTTACTACCCAGTTTGCGGTTTTTTGGGAGAAACGTAACTGGATAGCACGTAATTTTTCTAATTAAAAATGACACTCGTTAAAAAAAAAAAAAAAAGATGATTTAAAAGTCAAAATTACTCCTTGATCCGTGGGCTGCAGAATAGATGTTGTGTTAGAATAGATGTTAAAACAACATTATTTTCCTTGCACATCTTCATCAGAGCTCTTGGGTGTCCAGGTGCATTGTTAGTGAGCAACATTATGAAAGGGATCGTTTTTTCTGAGCAGTAGTCTCAATCAATGGGCTTAAAATATTCAGTAAACCATGTGGTAAACAGATATGCTGTCATCCAGGTTTTGTCGTTTCAGATATAGAACACAGGCA
>RJWJ010006083.1:0-64478 GCA_004363605.1 Indri indri
AAAAAAAAAATTAATGCTTCAACAAATATATCCTTTTGAATAAAATGGTATTGGTAATCTCAAAAAAAAAATTCTATGTATGTATATGATTTGTATATAACACATGTGATTAACTTATAAAAAAGCCACATGCTCAAGCAAATCAAACAAAATGTGTTGTAAAAATTAATAATTCCCCCGACCAATCTCATTCCCACATTGGAAGCAGTTAGTATATTCTTCCATACCTGTCTTCACATCTCTACAGATATGCTTTTTCCCTTTCCTTCTTTCTTTCTTTTCTTTTTCACAAAAATGACATTTTAGTACACATATTACTCCCCTGTATTTTTTATACTAAAGAACATATCATCGATTTCACCCTTGGTCAGGAGGTATAGCTGCATTTTTTATAATAACAGTATAATATCCAACAATATGGATTACCACAAATTATTTAACATTTCCATATTGATAGGTATTTAGGTTGCCTCCTGTTCATTTCCTGACTGTATAATGATACTGTAAAAATCCTTTTTAAAGTTTCTTGTGTGATGCTATTCCATTTCCCTTCCTCCAAAATGTGAGGGTGCTAGGTCAAGGGGTAAGCATGTTAAAATAAATCCACAGATATTAACAAATTATTTCCCCCAAATTTGACAATTTACTTTCTCACTAGCAGTGTAAGAGAGCACCCTTTGTCAATCTTATGGGAGAAAAATACTATTTGATTGCTTTAACTTATATTTCCCTAACTCCTTCGTGAGGCTGAACATCTTGTCATGTGCTTATTGGTGATTTAATTTTCTTCTATGAACTGCCTGCTCAAATCTTTTGTTCACTTTTCTATTCAGTTGCCTTTTTATTATTAATTTTTATGTTGCTTATATATTAAACACATTAACCATTAACACATTACATATGATCGTTCCCATATCTCTTTGTGCAGTTTCTATTGACTTTGGTATCTTTCGTCACATATAATTTTTAAAAAACTTTTTGTAGTCAAATATATCTTTCTTTTCCTTTATGGTTTTTGAATTTCTTGTCAACCTTATGGCTTCCCCTACCTCAGATTAAACAGGTTGTATACCCTATTTCTTAATTTTCTTTTTTCTTTTCATTGCCTTTGGTTTTTACATTTAGACCTTTAATCTATCTGAAATCTTTTTTTTCCTATTGAGTGATGATACCAAGTCCTTTTGTTTTGAATTGTTTTCTTCCAAATGAATAGCATTTATTAAACAAGCATTCTTTCTCCACCAAATCGAAATACCATTGTGTCGCAGAAAAAGTTCTCATTCACTCTTGGACTGTTCCTGTACTCTCTATTCTTTCCATGAATGTATTTGTTTGTTCCTGTGTTAATTACTTGTTTGGAATAAGGCAGGTCTCCCTTCACTTCTTTTTCAATCTTTTCTTGGTTATTTTTGGATATTTGTTCTTTTGCATAAAGTTTAAGACTCTTACTGCATTTAAAATCAGAATTATATTAAACTTAATATTAGCAGTGAGGTGGAGGGAGCTGTGTACAGGAGCAGAGAAGGAACTGTAAGGCTCAGGGCCACCCTAGCTGACAGCAGCAAGGAAACGGGGACCTCACTCCTACAATTGCAAGGACCTAGATTCTGCCAACAACCTGAATTAGCTTGGAAGCTGATTCTACCCCAGAGTTTCCCAGTCAGAGCCCAGGCGGGCTGATACCTCGATTTTGGCCTTGGTAGACCCAGAGCAAAGAAACCAGCCAAGCCAACCTGGACTTCTTTTGTATAGAAACCGTGGGGTAATAAATTTGGGTTGTGCTAAGCCATCAAGTTTGTGGGAATTTGTTATAGCAGCAATAGAAAATGAACAGAGGCCGGGCGCCGTGGCTCACACCTGTAATCCTAGCACTCTGGGAGACTGAGGCGGGAGGATTGCTCGAGGTCAGGAGTTCGAAAATGAATACAATTATTCATGGATTTTTTTTGGTCCTTATTAATTTAATTTTCCTGGTGTATTTTGCTGCTCTTTTTTAGTTTAAATGAATAGTTTACGTATTTCAAGTTTTTCTTTCCAAAAAAAATAATATGAGCATTTAAGTCTGTACTCCTCTGAGAACTATTTTAGTTAAGACTCATAGATCTTAAAATAAGCATTCTTTTTTTATAATTCCTAGATATTTCTTAATTTTTCATATTAAGATATAGAGCAGAGTATAAGTTGGTTTCAGAGAATCCAGATTAAAAGGCATATCGTTATAGGGATTATTTTATTATTATTATATATTATTTATTTATTATTTTACTTATTATTCTGTGAATTCATAGTTCTGGTGCCCCCTTAGAAGGAAGTAGTTATAACGGAAACACATGTAAAGAATGTTAAGAAAACATTTACAGTCTCTGAATTGTTTTACTTTTTTTTTTTTTTTTTTGAGCTAGAGTCTCACTTTGTTGCCCCAGCTAGAGAGCAGTGGCGTCAGCCTAGCTCACTGCAACACCATACTCCTGGGCTCAAGGAATCCTCCTGCCTTAGCCTCCCGAGTTGCTGAGACTACAGGCACTTGTCACCACACCCAGTGAATTTTTCTACTTTTTGTAGAGACAGGATCTCGCTCCTGCTCACGCTGGTCTCGAACTCCTGACTTCAAGTGATCCTCCCACCTCGGCCTCCCAGAGTGCTAGGATTGCAGGCATGAGCCACGGCGCCCAGCCTGTTTTACCTTTTATAATTCGTTTATAAATACACTGAGACACTGACCTGCAAGACATAGAGTATGACAACTGCCAGTCCAATCCAGCCATGCAGACTGTACAGATGGGTTTTGTTACTGTGATTGCGGTTTTCAAACACGGCCACCAGAGAGATGATGGCAAGAATGGCAGCAACAGCATTTAATCCTGCGTGGATGGATTTCATCAGGAGCTTGCTGCATTTCCAGGTCCATGGCAGTCTGTACACGATGATGGCTAGGGAGAGATGAAAGGGGACAGAATTTTTTAAAAAAAATCAACACAAAATGAACAGTTAGACACACTGGGCACTCCCTTTTGTGAAAGTGTTTTCCCTTGCTTTGGCATCTCCCCTCTTCCCCATGTTATTCCTGCCTCTCAGGGGCTCTCTCTGGGCAGGGGGCTGGCATTTTCTTCACTCCCAACTTGTGAAGGAACCTTGGTGCCTCTCAGGCTCAGTCCTCGGGCTTTTTCTCCCTCTGCACTCTCTGTGGGTGATTTCATTCACTCTTCCACTGAAATGATATCTATGTGGCAGGGACTCCAAAATTTACATCTTTATCCCAGAACTGTCTATACCCCAGACCCACAGAATCCAATGCCTTCTTGCCATCTCCATACAGATGCCTCCCAAATATCTCAAACTTATCACATTCAAACCAAAGTCTTAATCATATTATCTGTTTTACGCCTGTTGTTACTTTTCTTCTTAAAAATGTCTTACTTTGATAAGAAAAAGAAAGACTAAGGAATAAAAAACATGCAAAAGATTTAAATGACATTTCACAAAGGAGTGTATCCAAATCGCTAACAAAACATAAGAGATCAACTTCATTAGTCATCGGAGAAATGCAAATTGAAACCAAATGAGAATTCCTCTACCACATATCCTAATGGTTAAATACGGAAAGTACTGACTATTGAAATGAATGTACAGCAAGCAGAACTCTAATGTTCTGCTGATGGTAGTTTATTTATTTATTTTTTTGAGACAGGGTCTTGTTCTGTTGCCAGGGCAAGAGTACAGTGGCATCATTACAACTCATAGCAACCTCAAACTCCTGGGCTCAAGCCACGTTCCTGACTCAGCCTCCTGAGTAGCTGGGACTATAGGCATGTACCACCACTTCTGGCTAATTTTTCTATTGTTTGTAGAGATGCGTCTTGGTCTTGCTCAGGCTGGTCTCAAACTCCCAACCTCAAGCGATCCTCCTGCCTCGGCCTCCCAGGGTGCTAGGATTACAGGTGTGAGCCATCTTGCTCGACCCAACAGTTTAAATAAGAGCAAACGTTTTGGAAAATTGGCAGTATCTACTTAAGCTAAACTTATGCATACCTTATGATCCATCAATTTCACTGCTGGGTATATGCCGAAAAGAAATACGTACATATGTTCACAAAAAGACATGTCCTAGAATATTATTAGCAGCACTATTTATGGTGCCAAAACCTAGAAACCCCCCCAAATGCCCATCATCAATAGAATGAATAATTCTATTCACACCATGGAATAATACATATCAAAGAGAATGAATGAGCTATAACTAGAACAACACTCAACAATATGGATCAACCTATTATGTCAATCCCAAGAAGCCAAACCTTAACAAGTATATAGTATGACTCAATTTATATGAAGTAAAAAACCAGGCAAAACTCATCTCTGCAGTTCTGAGTCAGGATGATATCACTAGTTGCCCTTGTGAGGAAGGGACGTTGCAACTGCAACAGAATGCACAAGGGACTTCCAAGGCTCCCACCAATATTCTGTTTTCAGGCTGGTGCTGATCACAGAGGTGTTCACTTGTCATTCTGAGTGTACATTAAATGTCAATAAAAAGGCTTTTAAAAAGGATTTTTTTTTTTAGAGAGACCACCCAAAGCAGAGAGGAGCAAACACATTTCCACACTAGGGCATCTCTGACTCTCCTGGATTCTCTGCCGACTCAGGATTAGGCCCTGAGGCTGCAGTGAGAAGAATCCCAGGAGAAAACTCAGGAGTGAAAACGAAGAAAGTGAGACATCGGACTAAAATTACTAGAAACTCCCAGGAAGTAAAGAAGGAAAAAGAAACCAAGAAACCAGAAAAACCAACAGACCAGTTAATTAACCCTTGGAGTGGCTAGGAAACCCAGAGCTTCCTAGAAGAACGGATATCTCTTGAATTTGGAGAGTTGAGCAAGAAAAATCATGAGTGGTCTACAGCAATTGCCCACTGTCTTGAGCAGAGAGGCATAAAGAGGAGCTGGCAGCAATGTCTCCAGCTGGTGACGAGTTTGCAGGACTTTTACTGGACTACTCATGAGGCCAGCCAGAGGCCGAGGAGCCAACCCTGGCCCTCATGAAGAGGACCTACACAGGATTCTGGGATACAGATGGAAGGCCAGCATCTTTTCAGGTCTTCCCTGTGCAGATGCACCTGACTTCCCACTTCCCGGGTACTACCCCTGGGCCTGTGCCACCCCTGTTCACTTGGAGGGGCCCCTGTGGCTCCTCCACCCCTGAGCTACATGCAGGATCCTCGGGTACCTAGATGGCAGCCCTGGAACATGAACCTTCCACGGTCAGCTCCATGCCTATCCCTTGCCTTTTTCCTGTTAGCCTGAAGCCCCCCACAGCAGTGGTCTACCCTCTTCTGATTCTGATCCAGAAACCTTACTTAAAGACAGAACCTGGATCCTGATGCTGTCTGAAAGACAAAAAAAAAAAAAAAAAAAAAAAAAAAAATAGCACAATCAATACATTGGTGCATGGTTCCTTCCTCTCCCAGCCTAATGTAATGAGAATAAAATGTGAAATAAATGAATGACCATGGCCTCAAATAAATAAATAAATAAAAGGGTTGTTTTTTTTTTTTTTTTAAGTGTCCTAGTTTAAGCCCCTATTCATGCCTCCAGTCCACATCAGGGAAAATTTAGGTATCTGGAAATAAGTGGCAGACTGGAAAAGTTTAAAGAATACTTCCTCAGAAAATGGATTCCACTATATCAGCAGTATATCATGTACATTTTTTAACTCCACCAAAAAAAAAAAAAATGAGCCTCACCCCATCAAAGGCATTTATAATAAGAATATATAAAACTCCATAGGATCATAAAAATATAAGGGATCATCTATTCCTTTTTTAGGCAGAAACATATAACCTACAGAGACAGATGTGAACTTAGTCTGTTTAAAGCTTTCAGAGCAAAATGTCATTCCTCTCATCCTTCAGTCCCGCTCCAACACTCCACAGCCCTCCCCATTAGGGCAGTATTCCTTTTACCTAATCCGAACCCTGGAGGATTGCTACTTACTAATTTTAGTGTGTATGAGTATCTTATAAGTGTTGGTTGATTATCCTTCCTTAAGAACATGGAGACTTTGGATAATCATTTCTGTACTCAATGAATAGAAATATTTAACCATTTAATTGAAACTATTTAATGCAATACCTTAAAGAGTATACATTTAAAGCAGCTCAAGGTACCCTCCTGCCCTACTTCATCTTTTCTGAGGGCATTAATGGGTCTTGCTGTTTCTCCTTGTATCCCCAGAGCCTAAGACAGCCTCAGGCTCAAAGTATATAGCTCCATAAGTATTTTTTCCTAATTTGTTGATTTTTCGATTGACATACAATAATTGTACATATTTATGGAGTACACAGTGATATTTCGATATGTACAATGTATAGTGGTCAGATCAGGGTAATTAGCCATCCATCATCTTAAACATTTATCATTTCTTTGTGTTGGGAACATTCCATATACTCTCTTCTAGCTACTTGAAAGTATATATTACTGTTAACTATTGTTATCCTCTAGTGCTATAGAACAGTGGTCCCCAGCCTTTTTGGTACCAGGGACTGGTTTCATGGAAGACAATTTTTCCATGAACCGGGGAGGGGGAGTGCCCGAGGGCAGGATGGTTTCGGGATGATTCAAGGCATTACATTTATTGTGCAGTCAAACCTCTCTGCTAATGATGATCTGTATTTGCGCTGCTCCCCAGCGCTAGCATCACTGCCTCAGCTCCACCTCAGATCATCAGGCATTAGATTCTCATAAGGAGTAAGCAACCTAGATCCCTCTAGTTTACAGTAGGGTTCACGTTCCTATGAGAATCTAATGCCACCACCGATCACTGACAGGTAGCAGAGCTTATGCAGTGATGCGAGAGATCGGGAGCTGCTGCGAATACAGGTGAAGATTTGCTTGCTCACCCTGCCACTCACCTCCTGCTGTGCAGCCCAGTTCCTAACAGACCACAGACCGGTACCAGTCTGCAGCCCAGTGGTTGGGGACCACAGCTATAGAACACTAGAACTTATTTTTTCAAACTCTTATTTTGAGATAATTGTACATTCACATGTAGTTGTAAGAAATAATACAGACAGATTTCACATACTTCTCACCCAGGATTCCCCAATGGTAACATAACTTACATAACTGTAGTACAATATCACAATCAGGAAATTGACATCTATGTAATCACTGACCCTATTCAGAATTCACCAGTTTTACCTGTGTGTGTGTGTGCGAGATCCATCAGTATTTTTTATTTTATCTTTATTTTTAATTTTTTTTTTAATTTTTAGAGACAGGGTCTCATTCTGTTGCCCAGGCTAGAGTACAGTGGCAAAATCACAGCTCATGGTAGCCTTGAACTCCTGGCCTCAAGCAATCCACCCAGCTCAGCCTCCCAAAGTGCTGGGATTACAGGCGTGAGCCACCATGCCCAGCCCGTAAGTATTTTTAAAATAAACAAATGCAAAGCATTTTCTGCAGACTGATCAAAATCTAGAAACCAAATTGATATCAACTCAAACACTGGGGTTTCCCCTCCTTATGCTTCTTCTCCTCTAAACATTCAGTGGCACACCCTATACAATTCTCTAGTTTTCAGGGAATGCAAATGCCTCTTTACCCAATGACTCAATGACCTTTTATCCATAAAGTGGACCCTTTTGCAATCTGTGCGATTAGGTAGTAGTAAAATAAAAATGTGCAATATATAAAGACCTAATAACACATCTCCCCTTCTCCTGCTTTAGCCTCATATATTTCACACGTGTGCGTGTACGTGTGTGCATGCACACATGAGCCCTTGCTAGATAGTAGATACCACGTTAAGTGCTTTATGTTTACATTTTATTTCTTACCTCCATTCTGTGAGGAAGGTACAACTATTATTACTATTGTACAGAGGAGGAAGCTGAGGCAGAGAGGTTAGGTAGTGGGCCCACCTGAATTAGTGCTTTAAAATTAATATGATTATTGTTATCGTTGTTATTGTTATCATTGTCACCGTCGTATCATCCAAGCACCACTGGGGAGGGTGGAAGAATCTTAGATGAGTGAACTTGAGTATCTATACATGAAGAGGAAATACTCAGGATGTATCTGCCTTAAAAGCAAATTATGAACAATAAACCTTTTTCTCTCCAGCCTGGATCATATTATATCGAAAATTTCCAAAATTGAAACTAATCTCTGATGTAAAAAGTAAGGAGTAGTTATCATGACTGATAGGAATGTTACAGGCATTTCCAGGGGGATTCTGGAGGGCCTAGATTTGATCTGGGTCCACAGGTGTATTCATGTTATAAAAACACACCCCTTTGATTTAGGTATTGCATGTTTGTTGTTTTTCAATAAACGTTTACTTTTAAAAAATGTTGGCGGGGCATGGTGGCTCACGCCTGTAATCCTAGCACTCTGGGAGGCCAAGGCGGGCGGATTGTTTGAGCTCAGGAGTTGGAGACCAGCCTGAGCAAGAGTGAGACCCCATCTCTATTAAAAAAAATAGAAAGAAATTATCTGGATAACTAAAAATATATAGAAAAAATCAGCCGGGCATGGTGGCTCATGCCTGTAGTCCCAGCTACTCAGGAGGCTCAGGCAGGAGGATCGCTTGAGCCCAGGAATTTGAGACCAGATCGGGCAAAAGTAAGACCTCGTCTCACTAAAAATAGAAAAAATTAGCTGGGCCTTGTGGTGCACACTTGTGGTCCCAGCTACTTGGGAGGCCGAGGCAGGAGGATCTCTTGAGTCCAGGAGTTTGAGGTTGCAGAGAGCTATGATGATGCCACCGCACTCTATCGGGGTGAGAGAGCAAGACTGTGTCTCAAAAAAAAAAAAAAAAAAAAAAAAAAGAAAAAAGAAAAAGAAATTTTCCATAAAACTGAACTCTATCCCCTTTGAGTGTCAAATTTGGTTTTTAAACCTTTTACACTTACTCAAATGTTTTTCAGATTGGCCGCACACCAGCTTTTCCTCTCCAGCAGTAGCATGAATGGAACACAATTAACCTTTCATTGATGATTTGGGGTCATCAAGGAAACACCCATTATTATCCTATTACTGTAAGAGGGAGCCCTTAGGGGTTTCCAAAGCAGGAGAGGTGCCCGCCTCTGGTCTAAACGGGCAAGACAATTATGGTTTGAGAGTCCACAGGTCTATTTAGAGTTTTCCTATCTCTTCTTTTATTTCCGTGCCTACCTCCAGCCTCTCCCTCCACCCTCCTGCCTCACCCTTGATTCCTACCAGCTCTAAGTTTTAGCTTATAAAATTTTACATTGCCAAAAGTCTTAACATCTGTTAAATCTGAGTGGCGAGTACACGGGGGTCTATTATATTAATTTCTTGTGGTTGAAAGAGTTCATTCTAGTCTTAAAGTTGAAACAGTATTTCCGCAAGCTTACACACTCAATAGCCAATCAGTCTCCCCTACTCCAGAGGCAGCTCGGGCAGACGCGAGGGGCTCTCGCCTGAGTGAGGCATGTGACCTTTAGCACAGGAAGTTCTCAGCATCTCTCCTGGCCACAGAGAGGCTCTGCTGCAGAGCCGGCTATGCTCAAAATGCTCTCTGGGTAAATGAAAGGTAACTGCAAAATGTTACATTTGCATAAGCTGTTTATATGCTGTTAAAAATGTATAAGTGGGGGGGAGGGGGGCAAGGGCAACATACCGTAACCTAAACATCTGTACCCCCATAATATGCTGAAATAAAAAAAAAAAATGTATAAGTAACTGAAATACGGTGGACTTCAGGAGAAAAGGGCAACCTTAACAAATCAAATCCCATTTCTTACACAAGAAGTTATTCTCAACAGTTATAAAAACTGCCTGGAGAGTGGAATTTCAATATTTCTTGCTTCCTTGGCTTGGCACTTACCTAGACACCATTCCTGAGGTTCAATGAGAAGGAAGAGAAAGGTCTCCCAAGCCCACAAGAAGGGGAAATGGTATAAAACAGCTACTTGTGACCGAAACAAGGGTTTGCTGTTAGAGGCTCTAGTTGGTATTCCATTTTCCCCCAGAAAATGAGGGGAAACGGGAACACATATATGTGAGAAATACATTTTAAATCCTTGAAAAGGAAGATATTGGTGGTGGAACATGTTAGTGTGATAAACTGAAAAAGAAAGAAAAGCGAGAGAGGAGGAAATTAATACTAATTATTCTTTAGACAACGAAGTGGAAAATATAGTAACTTGAATTTGAATTTGAATTTGAATTTAATTCTTAGAAACTTTCTCAGCTCCTACTTGCATAATCAAACTCAGGAATATGTGAAAATATATATTCTCTAAGATGTAATTTCTGGTTCGACACCAGCTTTCCATCCACATACCATTAGAAAACCATCTCTATACCCAAGCTTGTCTTACAGCAGGTAATGCAAATTTAAGATCTGTCAAAGTGTGTGTGGCAAAGGAGGAGTTCTTGGAGACAGAGAAATGTCCCCGTACATGGAAAACATTTTGACTCTAGTTCTTCTGAGTTTAGATCTTGTGATTCATGAGAGTGTGAACATGTCTATCTGGTTCGCTGTCACATCCCAGTATTTAGCATAGAGCCTGGCACCTGGTAGGAATTCAGCAAGTATGTGTGAATAAATAAATTTTAATAAAGCACGGCAATTAATTCAGTATTCCCAGCAAATAAGCAAATCCTCTTTTAATTGTTTTTAAATTTATTTTTAAAAATGAAGGTGTAGCTGACAAGTAAAAATTGTATATATTTACAGTGTACATGAAGTTTTGAAACATCATTGTGAAATGGTTAAATAAAGCTAATTAACATATCCATCACCTTACATACTTATTTTTTGTGTGCGACAGATCCTCTTTCCAAATGCGCAGATCAAAAACTCAAACAGGCTGCATGTGGGGCCCATGCCTGTAATCCCAGTGCTTTGGGATGCTGAGATGAGAGGACCACTTTAAGGCCAGGAATTCGAGACCTTCCTCCACAAAAAAGTTTTCAAAAGTTAGCCAGGTGTGGTGGCGCGTGTTTGTAGTCCTAGCTACTCAGGAGGCTGAGTCGGGAGGCTCCCTTGTGCCCAGGAATTCAAGGTTATAGGGAGCGATGATTGTGCCACTGCACTCCAGCCTGAGCGACAGTGAGACTCTGTCTCTAAAAGAAAAAAACCAAAAAAACCCCCACAAAACTCAAGACAAATTATACTGCTGGGCCAAGTATTAGCTAATATAAGATCAAATGGTCCTTTCAAATAAGTAAAAAGTATTGTGCACTTGGACTCACTTAACAGCTTTGAGTGAATTCAAAAATAAGAGTAAGTTATTGAGTTTGAAGTACACTGGAATTTTAAAACACTTATAAATTCTACTTAAACATGGTGTGCCCATTACACTTCCCTTCACTCTTTCAATAAAGTTAAGTATTATTTTGCCCTCCTTGGTAGAATGTTCAGAACAGGATTATCACTCTTTAGAACTCATTTCCCTGTGCACCCAAGAGTTTACCAGATTCTATCCAAAAGACTTCAAGTTTAAATGAAAAAGCAGAGAATCCTCTTTAAATAGAGTTCTTGAGAAGATTCCTGCAGTGGCTGTCAAAGAGAATCAGAGCTTTGAAAAACGCCCGTGCATTCAAACTGTCTTACTTCATGAATATTGTGAAACTGAAAACCTCTGGAGAGTCAAAATGAAGGAAGTGATTTGGATGATTTGGAAGATTTTTTTGTTTTTTTTGCATTTGAGCACTAGAAGTATCTCTTTGAAGTGATTAAAATCCTCACATAGGCAGCTACTTGGTACCAAATATGTATATGAAAGGGAAAAATTCAGTTAATTGGCTAGACATTTACAAATATCCAGAAAGTTTGTGTTGTTAGAAAGATCAGCTATATTTTCTTGTGCCTTATATCAATATTATGACAGATTAGAAACAGTACTGGCTCTGATATCACCTGGTTGTCTGACCCAGGCCAGATGTTTGATCTCTAAAATGAAGAGTTGAACATAAGGTCCCAGCCAGCTCTAAATATTTAAGGATCAGTATAACCTACATTTCTAAAAGAAAACCATAACTCGTCTTCAACAACTCAAATGCAAACAGCTTGTAGACAGTGGCTATCAAAGAGAATCAGACAGGGCTGCGTCTTACTCATTTGTTTTACACAGTGTCTGGTATACAGTAAGTGCTTAATAAATGTGTGTTAGTTAAATGGATAGGATAATTTATGCAGGAATTGAATGAACGAACAACAAAAAACTTAGAAAAGTACAAAGTCTGCACAGTCACTTCAAAGCCTGTTTGATCTTTTAAGAAAATTTCTATATGAAGAAAGTTATAACAAAAATTTCTGGTCTACCTTTCTTAAAAGGGAAGAATGTTCTACCTTTTAAGGGAAAATTTTAAAACCTCTCAAAGTCAAGACAGAAAACCCCAGCAGAAGTCACCAGTAAACTGGAAGATATGGACTGGAATTTGGTTCACAGATGTTATTTTGCTTGGTCACCACAATGTTTTAGGGGTTTGGTTTTGTTTTTGTGGGTGGTTTACTTTTAGTTTGAACAAATTTTTAAAAAATCTAGGTTCTCTTGGAAAAATGGGAAGATCTGGCAACCTTGATCTGGCATCCCTGTATATATCCACGAGCCACTGGAGCTAAGAAAAAGTTTCCTGTTTTGCCAATACCCTACGGTTCCCACCTCTCAAAGTATGAATATATACCTTTACTCTGCTGCAAGAAGATCTGATCTTTGGTTAACTGTCCTAGTAAACAGATAAAGTGGTTTGTCACCAATGTTATTAGGCAACACTATATATAATAAAAATGACCCAATTGGTAAACTGTGTCTGGACTGGGAGAAAAGATTTAAAAAATCTATAAATAGCTGATGAAAATGTCAATAGTTTGCAAACTATTTGCAGTGGTAACTATTCTACCTGTATTCACTTCCTAGGGCTAGTATAACAAATTACCAGAAACCTAGTGGTTTAAAACAACACGTTTATTCTCTCACTGTTCTGTAGGCCAGAAATCCAAAATCGAGGCGTTGGGCAGGATTGGTTCCTTCTGGAAGCTCTGCGGGAGAAACCATATCATACCACTCTTCTAGTTTCTGGTGTCTGCTAGCAATTCTTAGTATTCCTTGGCCTGTAGACTATCACTCCAATCTCTGCCTCTGTCCTCACATAGCCTTCCCCTCTGCGTGTCTTTGTGTCTCAAATCTCTTCCTTTCTCTTATGAGGACACCAGTCATTGGATTTAGGGCCTACTTAAATCCAGGATTATCTCATCTTGAGATCCTTAGTTATATCTGTAAAGACCCTATTTCCAAATAAAGTCACATTACCGAGTACCAAAGATTAGAACTTGGACATATTTTTGTGGGGGACACTAGTCAACTACGTATCCCTTGTAGGGATCATAGAAACTAGGACTCTAGAGTATTACAAGAGATAGTGGTTCCTATGGGGCATGGGGGCATTAAGCCCTGATGGCACTGATGTGGATCTCATCTTCTGGTGCCTGAGCTGTCACCCAGGGAGAGGACAGCTTATTGAGGGCTATGTGGACTGCTCCTGCAAGGATGCCCCCAGGGTGTAGGGGGGAGCACCTGACACTGCAAACTCTGGCTCCCATCCTATGTCCTCCTGAGTAGACTGGTGCCCAGTGTGGTCTCTGTAGTCTCTCATGTCTGAATGTTTAGTTGAATCCAGAAAGACACCCTGGTGGGTGCTATACACCCAATCCACTTCACCTGGTTTAAAGGATTGGCCGACCTTGCATTAATTTCGTAAATATTTAGTGAATGCCTATCACATGCTAGGTAATGCTGTGGATACAGCAGTGAAGAAAACAGACAAAAATCCCTCTCTTCAGGGAGTTTACATTCTAGAAGACAGACAATAAATTAATAACATTAGTGGTCAGAATTTGGATACTATTGTATTTTGAATCTGGAGTCTATAAGATTTTCTGATGGAATAGATGAGAAGTATGGAAGGGAAGAATCAAGGATGACTGTATTAAGAGAATTTTGTCCTGAACATCTAGAAAGATAAATTTGCCATTTACTGAGTCGGTGGAGCCCATAGGCAGGAAGAAGGAGTGGCAGAAGCAAGATCAAGAGTCGAGATCTGGACATGTCTACTTGACATCCAAGTAGAGAGTCTGAGTAGGCAGATGGATATTTGTGTCTGGAATTCAGGAGAGAGACTGGGCTGAATATATAAATATGGGAGGGATCAGTGTATAGATAGCACTTAAAGCCAAGAGACTGGATGAGATCACGGACAGAATGAATGTAGGAAAAGAGGAGAAGTGGTCGGAAGACTAAGCCTTGGGCACTTTAACCTTAAGAGATCAGGAAGGTGAGGAAGAACCACAAAGGCGACTGAGAAAGAGCAACCAGGTAAGAAAGAAGAGTTGAGAGAGTCTGGTGTCCTAGAGGCTACCAATTCACCAAGTGAAGAAAGACAAGCCAAGTGCAGAAAATGTACCAACGAGGAGTGAGGGGTCACTTATGTCAAATGACGCCTTCCAGTCCAGCGGGAAGAGGACTGAGAATTGACCCAACGTGGTGGCCATTGGTTACTTCCTTAAGAGCAATTTTGGTGGAGCGGGAGGTGAAAGCCTAACTGGAGAGAAAAGGAGGAAAGGAACTTGAAACTGCTAATATTGAGAAATATTTCAAAAAGTTCCGTGGTAAGGCAAGCAGAGAATTAGGGAAGTAGTTGGTGGGGCATACAGGGTCAAGAGTGGTTTCTTTTTAACATGATAGAAATTAAAGCATGTTGGAAATAATCCAGTTGGGGAAGAAACTCAGTGATGCAGAAGAAGGGAGGGAGAACTGAAGAAGGCAAGAGGAGGCGGGGACCATACTTACGCAGTACCCTTCTAAGGTGCCCCTAAAACAAAGGTGCACTTCCTGTGCAAAACAATGTCTATTATTCCCTGAGGTTGACTAAACCAGTGCTTCTAAACGAGCTGAACAGGAGAACCACTAGGGGGAAGGGAAGACACATTTACTTTAGATGCAATTATTATCGTCACAAATGAGTAGCTGTAAAATTGCATTTTTTTTTTTACTAACAATTTAATGATGGTACAGAAATAATCACTCATTCATTCGACAACCATTTATTGGTCTACCATGTGCTGGTTCTAGGCGCTACCCTAGGTGCTAAGGATATATTAACAGCAGTGAGCAAAACAATCATATCTAAAACATTTTTATGAGTTACATTATTAAAATATCCATATGCATTTATTTATAACAAAAATGTGTTTTGGAAACCCTTTTTACGTGTTTTTGGACACACAATTGCTTTGAATTCTCTCTTTATGCTTTGTAAAAACCCTTGTTTCCCTAAGATTGACAGGTTTTATTATTAGTGGTGTCCCCAAGGCCCGTTTTGGAGTAGGTATTTGCAGCACCATTATCTCCATTTGGGGCTCCATTATCTTCATTGCCCGGTTTCACCACAAGAGCCTTTTCAAGTATGTTTAAGTGATCTTGGAATTTAGTCACTTCTAGATACATTAATGGCCTTTTAGGAACTGCTCTTAATTTCTGTTAGTCTTTTAAAGGTTTACTTAAATGTAGCTATATTCTGTAACAAAATCATTAAACTATTTAATTTCTCTCCTTTCAGTTTATACAATACAAAGAATTCTACATGTGGGAAAGTAAGGAGTATAGAATTTCCAAGATTTCTTTTCGCTAAATTTGGACACCTGAATTTCCTACCTTTTACTAAAGAACAGATTCCACCTTGCTGAACCTTTTAAAAGGTCAACTGCCGCTTTGAGAGCATGAAGTTGTTTCAGTCTATTCTCTGGCCTTCTTTCCAAGGTTTGTTTCTCTGATTTCTCGGCAGTATACTTACTTCATGGGAAACATTCCTTTCAGAGAAGCACAAAGCCTCTTCTAAACTCTTCCTCAATTCATGCCAGAGTTTGTTAGCTAGATTTCCCACTAGTTTAAAATTTTGTTTTAGTTTTAGATTTCCCATAACCTGTTATGCATTATTTTAGAATACATAAATACATTTTTTTAAAAATCTGCTTGCAGTTCGTGAGGGGGGTGGAGAGTGAAAGGGAGAGGGAGGAGGGAAGAGAGAGAGGGAGGGATGGAGGGACTTATTTCGTAACTTCTATGTTAGCCTCGCTTCTTCAGAGCGTACTGCTCAAAGGACTCATACTTGTCCTCACATAGTTTCAAATACTGTTTACTGTTTGCAGATTGCATTTGCAAAGCACTTTATGCTTACGGTAATCTCCAAATATTTGTGTATTACAGAAGGGAAGAACTCCATTACATCATGTTCATTATTAGAGATCTAAAATCTCATGGCCTAAAATTTTCCTCCTTGCAGCAATTATGCAGTAAAAAATCCTGTTATAACACGGCTAGTCTGTAACATGTGTTTCCCCCATGGCCTATAGTGTCTATTTACTCCTCCTCCTTGCACAGTAGACTTCCTACTACTGCTTGGAGTGAGGAGTTCATGTGGGTGGGCCAAGATACGGAAGAACTGGGGAGAACTATGTGTGTGTCTACATGTATGAAAATGTTTATGCTCATGTCAATTAAATGCATTATGTAACTGAAGTGCTTTGCAAATCTAGGATCCAAACTGTAAACAGGATGGCTAATGTTGACAGGACAAACACTGGAATGTTAACACAAATACAGTAACAAAGCCTAAAGAACACAAAGTTTTTGTAAAAGCAGCTGATGAAAATTTCCAAAATATACATTTACACATTTTTGTCCAAAGTAAGCATAAGCAGATTAAAAGAAGTACAAAGTTAAGAGAAAATTAGAAAGTCTTTTAGAAAAACTGTGTAATGGACTATAACATGAATATAGAGTTTCAAAGTGTATTTTAGATGAAGCTTTTTGATTTTCTAAAAAGAAGATTTTGCAGAAAATAAGCATATTGCCATAAAACAAAGAAATGAACTTTGAAAATAAGGTCACTGAAAAGATTTAAACAACTTCCATGGGTAGGTAAGTTACTTAACTCCTCTCTGCCTCAGTTTACTCCTACTATACCTGTGAGATAACACACTTAATGGACACAGAAAGCACTGTTAGCCATTGTGACTTTTTCTCCTCTTTGGCAAGTCAGGGAACAAGTAATATCACTTGTGTTTTCCATACCCTCAATTATAAGACGATATTCCAAGACCTTTGAAAAGTTTCTTGTATTAGGAGCTGCTCTGAAAAGTTGGACCAAAGAGAAGAAACTGGACCTACCACTTGAGTAAACGGAAGGTATTGACAGCTCTGGCCAAACTTAAGGGCTCCACCATGAAGAAGAGTGCTTCTGGTGACAGCGACTTTGGAACTTGAGTATGTTTTTCTCATTTTAGCAAAGTGGCAAAACAGCTGGGAATTATGCAATGAAATGACTTAGATGGCCAGTGGTACTCACATCAGATGCCAATCTCATACCAGGGAAGCTTTTGCATGGTTGAGGGTTAGTAAAATCTTCCAGTACATACCAGAGTGGGAGAATTCTGGCCACGTTTATGAAGGCTGTAGCACAAGTTTAAAATAAACAGAGGAGGAAGAAACCACTTTTCTTTAGGAATAAGGTTAACGTTGGGCTTTTTTTGTTGTTTTTGTTTTCGGTTGTTTTTGTTATATTTTGGGTCAGCTTTTTTTTTTTTTTTTTTTTTTGATCGCTCGTTTGCTGGAACTTAAATATTGAAGAAAAGGCAGCCTGCACATAGGCAAGGCTAGAGGTTTCAGCCAGTGGGCATCTCTTTCTGAACTCTTTCTACTCCGCTGGATCTTATTCTGCGACAAAACCTCAATCCACCACTTTCTATAGGTGAAGGCCTTGACTTCACTTTTTGTGCTTGCGCCACTAGCTAGAGGTTCCCTCCAGCCACACAGCAAGCAAAGGAAACTGTCAGGACATTGAGAGAGGCACCACACAACGACAACAATCACTGCCAGCGACTGAGCCCTTGCTCCGCGCCAGCCCCATCCCAGAGAAGACAGGCCGGAGCGGCTCGCCCCGGGCCAGGCACGAACGCAGCTAAGCGGGGCCACCCGGAGCAGAGGCAAGCCTCGGGGCCAGGCAGCGCCCAGGGCCCAACAGGAAGCTCCGCACGGGAACTTTCGCCAGTCGGCCGCCACATAAACAAGTTGGGCTCAAGACCGTCCAATGACTGCTCAGAGCAGCGAAACACCCTTTTGAGTCCTGGCAGCTTCCCAGGCTCGACTGAGTTTAACGCTCTAGGAGTGCCACCCGGAGCTGATGCTCCACTCGCCCCGGCCGCTGGCTGACCAGTCGCGTCACCCGGGGCTGAGAATGTTACAAGAAGCAAATTCTCGCCCCTCCATTTGTCCCCGCCGCCTTCCCCTCCTAATTCGCAGCCTGGAAGCAGGTTTGGCGAAAGACCTCGCCTAAAGGGTGTTTCCGCGCCCCGATTGCGCAAGCTCCGGGCGGCTGTCCCAGGAGACTGGGCTGCCCCGGCCGGGCTCCAGCATCTGCCGCCGCTCGCCTTGCTGGAGTCCCGGGGAGCCCGAAATGCGTCCTAGCCACTCGCTGCCAAGAGTTAACAAAGTGGGGCCAGCCCTGCTCCGCTCCCCGCGCTGCGCCCTGCGCCCCTAGCAGCGCGTCCCCACCGCGCCCCCCGGCCCGCCCGCCCCGCCGCAGGGCCGCGACTCCACACTCGCTGCGGTCCGCCCAAATCGTGGCTCTGCCCGGCCCTGCCGCCCCGCGCCTGTCCCCCGCCCGCCGCGCCCCGCCGACTCGGCTCCCGGCGCCCTCCCCACCGCTCTGCTCCCGCACTCCGGCCCCGCTCGGCTGGAGCTCCGTGGAGGACCCTCGGCCCCCGCCCCCCAGGAGGTGGCCAGTACCGATGCCCTGGATGAAGACGAAGCCAGTGACCATGAGCACCGGGTGCCAGTTAAACTCGAGTTGGGTCCCATCCCAGCCGAGCCCCCCACGGTAGTGGAGGACCCAGACGAGGGTGAAGATCACCGACAGGAAGCCCACGAGCAGCGCCGACACCAGCAGCACCAGGAAGCCCCTGTAGCCGGCCATGGCCATCAGAGCCCCATACCCCGCGCCGCGGCGGCAGCCTCTGGGTACTAGCCCGGCGGCGGGACCGGGGCGTCGACTTTTTGAAGCTGTCTCCGCCTGCGGGGAGGGACTTCTCGGCCGCTGGCCCTGGATGTGAGGCCTCCTGGGGGTGGGCAGCTGGCCCCCGCTCGGAAACGGGCCCCACCCCCGGGATCACACGGCCGAGAGCTCTCACTGCCAAGCTCGCAGAGGGCTTCAGTAACCGATCCAGTTGGTTGTTCAAAGAGAACCTGGAGGATTTCAAACCTACCACTTTCTTCGAACTCTTCCCGTCTCTCTTCCCTATTTGTGGGGTGCCTGAGTAGGACAGTGGTGTGCGCTCTTGGTTAACAGAAGAGAGGGATCCCTTGGATGGGCTTTTGTGTGTACTTTTAATTAATAAAGCTTCCTTAGCTGCAGAGCTAGAGGTTTGGCTGTCTCTGAGGGCGAGGAAGCAACAAGGAACCTGTAGGGTGGTGGTGTGGGCAACAGGCGGCTTGGCCTTACCTAGAAATGAGACTACTTGCAGTTTGCTGTGGAAAGAGGGAAGACAGGCACCTCCTGGCCCCAGGACTTGCTTATATAGCGTGATAAAATGGATTTTAAAGGTGCCCGCCCACCCAAACCAATTTGAACTAAAGCCCCGCCTTGATGAAATGAAGCTCACCACCTGCCCTTGTTCCAACATTATCGTTGTCTCCACCAGACAAAAACAGTGTCAGCGTTATCTATTGCTATCACAAAAAAGAATTCTAGAGTGCATTTGGGAAGGCAAACTTCTAGCCCTCCTCTGTAGCTCATCTACGAAGACTAGTTTACCGTATTGCCTTGTTGCCATCTTGAAAGACCTCAGAATATGAGGGTGATTTTCAAAAGAGGAGTTGTAGGCCAAGGAAGTAGGAGTGTCAAGTGCTGGCAGTGGGGCAGGATTAAGGGCTAAGAGTAAGAGGCTGCAGATTTCACCTGTGTCATTCTTCTGTTGGTGGGGAGAGTGAGCAACAGAAAAGAAGGACCCCTTTCCCCAGAAGGAGGCTTTCTTTGATCTGGCCCCAGCCCAGCCCTCCACTCTAATCCCTTGCCACAGCCTGACTGGTCCTGGATGTCCGTGGTTGTTAACTTCTCTGGCAGCCCCTGCCTCTAAATTTGCCTGAGCCTCCTCCACCAAGAAACCTGCCCTGAGTCTGCCCATGCCCCTGTTTCCGACCTCACCCACCTCCCCATCCAATGCCTCTCTGACTCACTTATTAAGATGTGATATAATGACCTGTGGCTGTCTCCACTCTCCAGACTGCCCCCTTGAAGGCATTAACTGTCCAACTTACCATTTAACATTTCCTTGGCATATAGTGGTTACTTGATAAACATTTGTTGGAAGATTAATGGGACCGAGTATGTCAAACAGCATCCTGGCAGAAAACAGATGGCACATTCCAATTGGGTAACTTAATAATGAACAGGACTATTTATACATGAAGTTGTGGGCAGGATGTGGGAAACCACAGGCTGGTGCAGTGCCCCAGGCCTGAAGGGGAGAGGGTTACTGGAATGCAGAGGGAAAACTGTGTGGAGAGGGGAGTCTGACAGAGGTCTTGAGTGGAGGGATGCAGCCAGCCTGCAGGGACCCCACAGGGAGGAGGACTGGGAAGAGGGGTAAACATCCCAACCTTACTCTTCTACCCTCTGATCTTCTGCCTGGGGTGCCCCAGTGGCCAATCAGAAGCCAGAGGGCAGCGGTGTGCTCCATTACAGGTCAGCTTCCCAGGACACCCAGCAGAGCAGAGAATGGTGAGAGGAGATCCATAGGACTAAATGGAAAGCATCACTGAGTCTTCCAGTTTTATTTTTTCAGACTTTTTTGTTCCTGGGTGCTACAAACATTCCCTGTTTAATTTTATACTGTTTCTCTTCCTCTGCAACCGTTAGCTAGTACTTCCATAACAATAATGCCATCGTATCGCTATACTTGTCCCTAAAATTATCTAGTCCTTGTCCCCAGTTAATTTCTTCACCCCCCCTGACCCAACACCTTCATTCTACTCTCGAGCTGATTTTGCTTTGCAGCAACAGTAAATGAGAATCTTTGGGCTTCCAAGACTCCATTGCACAAAACATCTCAGGAGCGTGAAAACATGGTCAGGCGTACAGATGGTGTTGAATTGTCTTGAAGTGACAAGTTAAACTGAAAAAATTTCAACTTTTAAGTTGTCCTTTAAGGACCTAACTTTGATAAAACCTGTCACTTAGAAAAGGAGAATTTTCAATAAATAACCGTTGTGGCTTAGTGTTAACTTTTTAAAAACACAGTTGTTCAACAGTAGAAGTTTCCCTCAGGAGATGGCAAGCGGTTTGTCACTGAAGTACCTAAGCAGACTCAATAACCTGCCGGCAATACTATCTAAGTGAATCCTGATGTGGCGAGTGCAGGGGCAGCACCGAACAAGATGGCCTTCCTAAACACCTGTGATTCTAGAAACATGTCGATAGAATTTTTTTTGACTTTTTAAATTTTTTTTTGTCGCTGACAGAAACGTAGAATGTAAGGTAAGGAGATAGGTAGTGAAGGGGTGGAGAGAGAAAATCCAACCCCATCGGGGGAGAGGAGGCACTGTGTGCCCTGCGTGCTGTGTGTCTATTGAACTTCCGTGAGGGGATGCTGGATTTCTTCTGGTGCATACAGAAGTCTGGTGCTCTAATGCAAAGTAGCGGTAAGTTGTACACAGTGGCTTGCTGTGTAGGATAAGCGGACCATTTTTAAACTTTCAAATGTGTACTGTGGGCTGATTCCTCTCTGTTTGCTCCTTCACACTCCACCTTTGTCTTGTCTTGTGCCCTGGGGGGCTGACATCTGCTGACTGTGTCATCTGGCTTTCCATGTCCTCTGGGTTTAGTGATGGGCGGTGCTGATAGGAGATTAGAAGGCAGGAAGAAAGACACGTCAACCTGTTTATCGCCCTGTGCCCCCTAGTCTGGTCACGGTTTTGCAGTGGTTGCAATCCTCTTTGCCACATGACTTTAAAGTGTCCCCTCTAATATAGCTACGGCTCTCACGGGGGTCTGGTGGTCTTCATCGTACCTTGATGAGTTCCCTGAAGTCTGCACCTCTGTAAATAGTCCATTTATTAAACTCGCTTCAGTTAAAACCTTTGTGCTGTTTCCTGCAGGACCCTGACAGATACAAGTGGAAAAATACTCTGACCTATTAGAGTTTCCCTAGCCACACCCACTGTCCATGACTTCTTAGGACACATAATTAATGGAATGTATGAAGCAAGAGAAAATCAAAGGCAGGTGGAATGAGCTCACACACTGTCCTTCCCTCCCCTCTGCTGGATAAGAGATTTGGGGATCAGAAAGCTGTCCCATATGAGCAAGACAAAGCGACTCGGCTGCCACTGTGACTCATGATGCAAGCCAAGCCCAGGAAGTGGTCAAAGTCTCCTTAATGAAATAAAAACAGGATTACTGTTTTGAAAAGAACACAACCAAACCCATGTTAACGGGAGGAGCATGCTTTGCTCGCATGAGGCTATGCCTTCTTTGATGAGGGATTTTTCCTCAGAGGGAACCGGAGAGATCAGCCCCTGTGCTCGCTGTGCTGCCAGCTCCCTAACTTGAGCCACTCTTAGAATCCACCTGCCCCCAGCGGGGAGGGCAGGGGCAAGGAAAGATTTCATTTGTATCTGGCCACAGCCAAGGAACCCCAGTTTGGGAAGAGGCAGAAAGTAACTCTCTTACTGGGGGAGCAGGGTAGGACTGGTAGGCAGACACAGGGTAAGAGGGAGGTGTCTGGGGAGAACAGGAGTGAGCAGAGCACCTTTGAGAGATGCTCAAGCAACAGGCCTAACTCCATAGAGCCTCTTCTTGCACCCTAGGGCAGGGGGGAGGGGTAGGTTAGACTCAGGCCCCCTCTGCTCTTCCTTCTACACTATACTGCTTTGTAAGATTACCTGACCCTCCATTTAGTTTTTTAAATACTTACTTCATCGTCCAGTGCAAGTTTGGTTTGGGGAAAACTGGTGAGGTACGAAGCACTCAGGAAAGAGATTGGTAACTCCTCCTAATCATCTGGCAAGACAGAAAAAAGGATCCTGTCCTGGCCCTTTCTCCCCAGCCCAGACATTAGCAGGTGGAGTCGACTCTAGGTAGAGCCTGGCCTTGATGCAGGCAGAAGAGAATTAGGATTAAATTCCTTGATTCCCCAATTCTCATCTACCACCTTTACCCCATAGGTTAGCAGAAAATAGTCACATGAAGAAGAAAAGTACAGGGCTTGGCCACACCTAGGTTCTATTTATTTCGGAGCCCCCCTCCAATGCAAATGCATACACCCTAGGCTAAAATATAAGCTCTTTCAAGGATCTTCAGATTTTGGAACACAGATTTTGTCTATCTTATTTGCTGCTGCTCTTCCAGGGTCTACGAGCAGGTATAGTACAACACATAAACACAAAATGATTGCCATGAGGGAAGAAGTTTTTTTTTTTTTTTGAGACAGAGTCTCACTCTGTTGCCTGGGCCAGAGTGCCCCGGTGTCAGCCTAGCTCACAGCAACCTCAAACTCCTGGGCTCAAACAATCCTTCTGCCTCAGCCTCCCGAGTAGCTGGGACTACAGGCATGTGCCACCATGCCCTGCTAATTTTTTCTATATATATTTTTAGTTGTTCAGCTAATTTCTTTCTATTTTTTTAGTAGAGATGGGGTCTCGCTCTTGCTCAGGCTGGTCTCGAACTCCTGAGCTCAAACGATCCGCCTGCCTCGGCCTCCCAGAGTGCTAAGATTAGAGGTGTGAGCCACCGTGCCCAGCCCAAGAAATTTTTTAATATAAATATTCACAGTCTCCAAGGAACAGGAGGCAAGGCGTGCCATGCAGGGCCACACAGGGAAGCGAGATGAGTGGGCAGAAAGGGCAGGAGCCTTTATTGTGGTTTCCAAGGGAAGGAATGGGCAAAGTAAGCAAGCAGAACAAACTTATTATTGGCTGGTTTGAATAATTCAGTGGGCTCGGGCATAGAGGTGGTCCCCAAATACTTAGCCCTGTAGTGATTAAGGCAGGGGATAGTGGTACTTCCTAGGCTGTAGACATTTGAGAAAAGGAGACAGGTTGGGACTTAGAACTTTAATTGGTTGGTTTGCATATCAAAGACATGCTAGCAGGCAAATTATCTCTAGGAATTAGTTAATTCTGGGAAGAGCAGTTCCCTGGGTCCACAAGGCCCCAAATGCCAGAGATCAAGAAAACAGAAAATAAGAAAATACAGTTAATAAGCCTAGAATAAATATCAACAAAAAAGAGCATTTAAAAAACACATTCATGCACTGACTAGTTAGACAGCCTAAGATAATGTCAGAGAAATTATCAAGGAAAGGAATGCTCTGGAACATTTTTCTTATAACCAAGCTTCTATCACATAAACCAAGTTTTATAAGTTCATTGGACTATTTGGATGGGACATTATAGTATGTGAAGAACTGCGTTATACTATTATTGAGTAACCAAAAACATCATTTTACCTTTGGAGAACTTTTATTGGATACTTTCTTTTTGGCTTTGTAATAACAGGAATAAGTGTACTAATTATAATCTTCTCTGCTACTGATGCATTTTTTAAAGGGTGTTCACAGTCAGAGTATGTCAGAAATGTATTTCCAGAATTTTGGCTCAGGGATCTCAGGGTCTTATTGGGGTATGAAGGAATCATTTAACCCCACAAAAGAACTCTGAATGCAGACCAGAGATGCTTTCTTAGTAGGTCAAATATTTGGCTAAATAAATTTTACCTACAAACAACTTAGACTTCAGTGGATATTGGGAAGACTTGATTGTAATTTCTGTTAGCAGATAAAGCTTGTTTTAAGGAGAAAAATCAAATAGTAAAAGCCCAAATTTTACTTTTTTTCACAAAATAATTTAGCTTGGCTTCTGTCATTTATATGTTACCTCCAATCCTAGATCCTTGAGATTCTAGTCGATAGGAAGCAGTTTGGAATAAGGGAATATATATTGTTCTAGGACTTCAATCTGCTACTAGTTCACTGTGTAGTCAGGCAATTGACAGGGCTGCAGTTTGCTAACCTGTGACAAAACAGCTTTAGGCTAGATTAGGGTTATGTGTGTGGATAGAGAACATGGATGGGGAGAAATTGCATCTTTATTTCCATTCACTCCTAACTGAAATTTAGCAATTTCTTTAATTGCGAATGCAGACAACAAACCCCACTAGTATTCACAGTAGCTATGACTTTGTCACCAATAGAAATCACTGATATTTTCATGTTGCATTAGAATTTTTGCAGATATCTCTATCACTTGTGTTCAGCACATCTTCAAAGTAACAGCAGTTACTTTGCAGGGAGGAAGGAGGGGAAAGTTCTTACTTGACATGCAGTGCCACGGGCCAGCACACATGTAAAGCTGAATGTGTCTCATGAGTGTCTTCCTGGGTTCTTGCGGGGGCTTCCTGCTGAGCCTCCCTAGCTGTGATTCCCATGTTATTGCGAGGCAGTCTATTCCTCTGCTACTGTTACTCCCTCAGCTCTGGGTTTTTCATTCACACTCTTCTTACTGAAACTTCATCATCTGCTTCCTCTTCCCTGAGGCAGGAGCCAAAACACCTGCTCCACAGGAATGACCCGTCCACTCTCTGTCCTGACAAACTCCAGGAGGACAGACGGATCCTCCTCTGAAACCAAAGCACATCACCTGCTCATCTCTTGCCCTTTAGGTTTCTTGCGCAGCAGTTAGACTCAGTACTTGTGGCCCCAAACTCAAGGGGACACAAATCAAGCTCTTGAAGCACTCCTAATTAGTGAAGTGAAGGGGCAGTTCCCCTGTATCCCACCCTCACCCCAGCCCACCCCTGGGAAGGGAGAGAGCAAACTCACTGCACAGCTCTGCCCAGAGAAAACCTCCTCACAGAATAATCTGTCTCCACTATCACAATCTTTTTATATCTTCCTTTGGGTTTTAGAGCTACATAATATGTTCTAGGTCATCTAGTTTGAAATTTCCACTTGGTATTTTGGCACTGCACAATGGACTTTCACGTCTATTATATTATGGTTCAGTATTAGTTTTCCATAGTTGCTACAGCAAATAGCCACATAGCAGTTTAGCCAACACCAGTTTATTATCTTACAGTTCTGTGGGAAAAAAGTCTGATGTGGTCTTGTTGGGCTAAAATCAACGGGTCACAGGGCTGCTGAGTTTCTTTCTGAAGGTCCTCAGGGAGAATCCATTTCTCTGCCTTTTCCACCTTCTACAGGCCACTGACTTTCCTTGGCTCATGGCCCCTCCTCCACTTCAGAGCAAGCAACACTGCATCTCTCAGCACCTTTCTCCCATCATTACATCTCTTTCTCTGACCCTCTTCTGCCTCCCTCTTTCACTTTTAGGTACCCTTAAATATCCCGCTTAGATAATCCAGAATAATCCCCATTTTAAGGTCAGCAGGTTATCAACCTTAACTCTATCTGCAACTTCAATTCTCCTTTGCTCTGTAAGGCAACAAATTCACAGGTTCTGGGGATTAGGGTGTAGACATCTCTGGAAGGCTGCTTTACCACAGTGCCTCAATAAAACTTTCTATTTCTATGGCCAGGTACAATAATAATGTATTGTGAACACAGGTTCATGACTTAAACATTCTTTTACATCCTTTTTAATATATTATATTCTAATGTGTGTATGCATCCTAATTTTTTTTCTTTTGTGATAAGATCTTGCTCTGTCACCCGGGCTAGAGTGCAGTGGCATCATCTTAGCTCACAGCAACCTCAACCTCCTGGGCTCGAGTGACTCTCCTGCTTCAGCCTCCTGAGTAGCTGGGACTACAGGGCATACCAACACATCCAGCTAATTTTTCTATTTTTTGTGGAGACTGGGTCTTGTTCTTGCTCAGGCTGGTCTTGAACTCCTGGCCTCAAGTGATGCTCCCACCTTTGCCTCCCAAAATGCTAGGAGTACAGGCATGAGGCACTGTGCTCAGCCCACATCATAAATTTTTAACCATTTCTGTATTGTTGAACAGTTAAGTTGTACCCTGTTCTTTATTATTATAAGTAATACTGTAGTGAAAAATCTCTGGGGTTAATTTATGGCATGTCTTCTGTGACTTTGAATGGTGTCAATTTAAGTAAGCTGGACTTACATTTCCCAGAACCCCCTGCATAGTTCTGAGTTAATGAGAGCCATTGAAAAACTGCATGAGATTTGGGTGGTAGAATAGCAGCAGTCATGCTTATGCATGGAAGATCAGTATAGGGTCAGGCACTGTTGCAGCTCACGTACATTTTCATGGATGTGCTGGCTCACAGCACATGGATGTACAGGCCAGCAGCCAGGCCTGCAGCAATTCCAGTTCAATGTCCATGGGGTAGTATCTGGGCCCAAGAGATCCAGCTCCTACTAGATCCCTTTTTAAAACTTCTCTAAATTTTGGCCCAAGTGTGTGCGCAGCTCTGTGGTCAAGTGCCCTAGACCATCTCAAAGTCTTGCACATCACTGAAGTTAGATGTTCAGAAGCAATGAGAGGCAGATGCAAATTCCAGTTCCACTTTATTGGTTTTAGCTCATCCTGTGAGTTCCAGTGTATCCTTCGTATGCATCTTCCCTCCTGTCAGCCCTGCTGACTTCAGGCTCAGCAACAGACTTAGGGCCACAGTCTTACAAAGACTGCGCAACCAGCTCCCACAACTGTGTAAGATCTAATCTCAAAACAAACCCCTCTCTATCACTCATAGTGGTTCTGCTTCTCTGATCAAACCCTAATTAACGCACATTCATAATTACTTCCTTTGGGTAAGTTCCTGGAAGTGCATAAACTGGGTGAAGATGATTCATTTTTATGTTCTCAAATATTTTTTTGTTCATGTTTTGTATTTAGTAAAATCTTTTTTGGAAAAATTCCAGCTTATTTCTACTCTGTTAAGAAGAATCAAAAGAAGGTATTTTTGCCCACATTTGTGCTAGAACTTTAATGGCAGAGTAGTGTACCACTGGACCATTGGGCCCATGGCAGTAGCAAGAACCCATTGGAAGTGACATTCAAGGGGACATGTTCAGACTCACTTACTGAATCACTCCTTGATGACACCCCAAGGTGAAAAAACCTTTAAGATTCTGTTTTCTGTTAAAGACAGAAATATTTCCATTAGGATCCATCTTCTTAGGCTACAGTCCTACTTCCAAGTCATTGACTATTGGTAGGCTTTCTCTATTCCAACTAGTTTCATGTATATTCCTACTTGGACAACCATTTATTATTCCCAATCTATGTTTGGTCCATCTGTTAGGACATACCATCTATGTAAATGTGGCATCATTTAGGGTTCTGCGGTGCATGATCTGAACAAGCATATGTGGACCAGTCTTATGATACACCAGGTCGCATTTTTCTGTTACTGACTTGGAAAAGTCAGTAACTTCCTGTTACTAACTGTTGTTTGTGGGCATAGCTTTTGGATGCCATGTTCTGTCTGCTGGGCTGGAAGTTCACTCACAGTTATCATCAGATGGGTCTCTCCCCTCAGTGTCTTCCTCAACCTGGTAGACAGATTAACTCTGAGAAATCAGCAACTAGAGAAATCAGTGAATTTCAGATCACTGCAATTAATCAGGCCAAATCCAGGTATAGCTGTGTTCCAAGCTATGACAAACCTAGCTTCCAGAAATTCCTCCAAGCCCTCCTTCCCATCTCTCAGGTAACAAATTTGCATTTGATGTTTGTCAAGATGACTACCTAAGTCTAAAATGCTAATGAAACAAAGTTCTAGTGATCTCCTGACTCTCCTCCTGTGATGTCATAAAGCCTTTCTTCAATAATTAATCAAATATAATGCAATCAGTGGCTCAAGCATAGAAAGTATAAGAATATATTCTGCTGGTCAAATACACATAAGTTATCAGGTCCCTGAAGACATTAAAGGAACGTAAACACGAATTTGCTTTACTTTGAAGATATTCTACATTAGATACCCTAGTGTTCCAAATCAGAAAACTTGAAAGACATGAAAATCCTTTTTCCATTTTTGTTTCCAAAGGACTTTATTACTATAATTTCAAAGCAAGAAATGGAGTTCAGGTCAATTAATAATACATTAAGTTAATGATTATTATTTGTATTCTTAAGGTTTAGATCTATTTAAGTTTATGGATGCTTAAGAGGCTGGGCTAATTCTCTACCATAAAAATACCATTGGAAAGTGTTATTAACTTTTTAGTGCAATGAACTTGAACTTTTGACTTTAAGCGAGCCTTCTACCTTGGCCTCTCAGAATGCTAGTATTACAGGCACAAGACATTGCGCCTGGCCCCAAAGGAAATAAGATAATAGAATCCATTTCCAATTTTAGCTGTGTACCTTCAATTCCATGACGTTTAATCTCTTAAACGATTAAAGGACTTCAGACTTTCATGGTTATTTAAGTTACTTTCAAATAAATGATTCACACATTTATTGACTAGATTAAATGTTTGACATTAATAAATCTTTGTAAAGATTGGTTCTTGGTAGACAAAGAAAAACAAGATATTCTTCATATGTAAAGAATAGCACTTGGGACACTCACGAAGCACTGAACTTGCTTTATGGTCCAGCAGTTGATCAGTTTTGCTTAATATTCCATGTGTACTGAGGAAGTTCTACTTTTCCCCCAAATCTCATAAAATCTCCTTTTTAATGAGTTCAGTAAAATATCCAAATTGTGACACTGCATCAGTACTCTGTCAAAAGACAATGTAGTATATTTCTTTAAAATTGCATAAAGCAGGCTGGGCGTGGTTGCTCACGCCTGTAATCCTAGCACTCTGGGAGGCCGAGGCAGGATTGCTTGAGCTCAGGAGTTCGAGACCAGCCTGAGCAAGAGCGAGACCCCGTCTCTACTATAAATAGAAAGAAATTAGCCAAGCAACTAAAAACAGAAAAAATTAGCCGGGCACGGTGGCACATGCCTGTAGTTCCAGCTACCCAAGAGGCTGAGGCAGGAGGATCGCTTGAGTCCAGGAGTTTGAGGTTGCTGTGAGCTAGGCTGATGCCACAGCACTCTAGCCCAGGCAAGAGAGTGAGACTCTGTTTCAAAATAAATAAATAAATAAATAAATAAAATTGCATAAAGAAAATATTCTGTATACATTTTAGTATTTATAAACAGTATAAAATGATAAATTGATATAATGTCTATGGGGGAAATGTGATCTAATAATTCTATTTCTAGGAATTTATAATACAGATTTGCTCACACAGGTATGAAATGACACTGCAACATTGTAATAGTAAATGATTGGACAGAATCTAAAGGTGAATCACTGGGAAACTGGTTAAATTAATTCCATACAATAGATGATTTATGAAGCCTTATAAAAGAATGAAGAAGCTCTAAATATAGTCATCTGGAGCAATATGCAAAATATATTATTACGGACTTCCAAATATCATATTTTGGCTGACCAGGTATACTGAGGCACCCTTCTGCCAAAGAACAATTAGACTTTGAATAGGACTCATTTCTCTGAGGCATTCTTGGTCTCTTAAGAGGAAGGGGAGATCTCTAAAGACCCTTCCCCTCCAAAAAAGAAAACAAAACCAGAGTTGTCCTGAGCAAAATGCTGATAGTAGTAGCACTGCTATCAGGATATGGAAGTTTTGGCCAACACAAGGTTGGGAAGGATGAGCTTAACCAAAACACTGAAGTGGTCCTGGAATGATGGCATCTTTGGCTACAAGCAGAAGTAGAAACAAGGTCTTTCTGGAAGAGAGCTGTCCCAGTTTGGGGCTATAAGACCCTCACAGATTCAGATGGAGTTTATTATCAAGATGATGATCATGAGAAGGCAAGGCAAGCCACCATTAGTGAGAAACTGCATAAACAATAAACAAAATATAAAAATATAGAAAAGCTATAAATAAAATGTTTAAGAAATAAGAAACCACAAAAATCAGTTCCAGGTATATCAAAGATCTAGCTAAAAAAGGCAAAACTATAATGCTCTTAGAAAAGAATGTAGGAGAGTATCTTCATGGCCCCAAAATGGTAAAGAATTTATAAAAGAATATGCAAATTATAGCAACCATAAAATAAAAGACTGATAAATTCAACCACATTATAATTAAGAACTTCTGTTCTTCGAAAGACTCCATTATTATTAGGTATTATTATAGCAAAAAAAAAAAAAAGAGAGAGAAAAAGGTAGGAGAACATATTTACAATACATGTAATCAAAAAAGCCTAATAAACATTACTATTAAACTGATGAAACAAATAACAACCAAATATAAAAGTGGGTAAGAGACTTTAATAGGTATTTTACAAAAGGCGATATCCAAATGACCAATAAACAGGGAGGAGCTCTACCTTTAGTAACAGGGAAGTGCAAATTAAAACCAAAATGAAATACACACCTATCAGTTTGGAAAAAAAATTAAAAGAGTAACAATTGAGAAAACGGAGCAACAGCAACTCTCAAACACTGCTGGTGGAATTACAAATCTGTATAATCTTTTTGAAAAATACTGTCCTATCCAATAAAGTTGAACGTATGTGTACCTCCCGACTCAACAATTTTACTCCAAGATATAGAGACCTTAAAGAAACACGTGTCCAGATGTACCTTGTTTTATTGTACTTTGCGTTACTATGCTTCACAGATACTGTTTTTTTACAGATTGAAGGTTTGTGGTAATCCTGTGTCTGAGCAAGTCTATCAGCGCCATTTTTCCAACAGCATGTGCTCACTTTGTGTCTCTGTCACCTGTTGGTAATTCTTGCAATATTTCAAACTTTTTCATTATTATTATATTTGTTATGATGATCTGTGATCAGTGATCTTTGATGTTACTATTATAATTATGTGGGGGTGCCACGAACCACATCCGGTAAGACGGCAAACTTAATAAAAGTTGTGTGTGTTCTGACTGCTCCACCAACTGGCTGTTCCCCATTTCTCTCCCACTCCTTGGACCTCCCTAATCCCTGAGAGACAACGATATTGACATTAAGCTAATTAATAACCCTACAATGGCCTCTAAGTGTTCAAGTGAAAGGAACAGTTACACATCTCTCACTTTAGTAAAAGGCGAAAGATTTATACGATCTGAAGAGAAGCAAGAGTATACACATCTCTCACTTTGAATCAAAAGCTAGAAATGATTAAGCTTAGTGAGGAAGGAGGGTTGAAAGCCAAGACAGGCTGAAAGCTAGGCCTCTAGGCCAAAAGCTAGGCCTTTTGTGCCAAACAGTTGGCTAAGTTTTGAATGCAAAGGAAAAGTTCTTGAAAGAAAAGTGTTACTCCAATGGACACAAATGATAAGAAAACAAAACACCCTTGTCACTTATAAGAAGAAAGTTTCAGTAGTCTGAAAAGAGGATCAAGATGGCCTACTAGACCATCTAGATCAACTAGACACAGGTAGTAAGTGCTTCTTCCATGGAAAGGAACCAGAATAGTAAGGAGAGTCTCACATTTCCAACAGATCATCTAGGAGGGAAAGCCAGGATTCACCACGGAAGCAATTGGAAGCACCGAAAGTGGGTAAGAAGAGGGTTCAGGGCAACTTGCTCAGCCAGGGGCTGGCAGACAGCTGGGGGAATCTCCTGGATGAGCTAAAACAGTAAGAGAGGAGCCCCTAGGCCTCCACTTGCCAAGATGAGCTTTTACAATCTTGGCTACAAGAGAATCCCCCAACCCACGGAGGTCTCAGGCTTAATGTAAGGAGCTGCTTGGAGATTGCAGAGAGACATTGTTTTAGAAAGGGAATTCATGCAGAATCCCACAGGCATCCCAGCCTAGAGCATCTTGAACCAGGTACCATTCTGACAGCCTAGACACCAAGGAACTGTGGGTGTGCCTGCAGCAACTATGTGGCTCCAAGGAAGGATTCAGCTGTCCAGGCACTCTCACACAGCCCTTGGAAGGTCTCTACCCACCCTCCTATGGGCTGCTTTTCAGACTGAGATGTGAGCAGATAGCATTTTCCACTGTTTCTTGTCCATGCTGACTGCCTGGGTAGGGACCTAGCCTTTTGGGTCCCAGGTCCAAGGCACCATTTTGAGAGTTTAGCACTGGGCTGAGTTCTGCCCTTAGGGCTGGGTTTGGGCTTGAGGTGGCTGCAGCCCCTGCCTGGCTGGGGAGGGGCAGAGAAACCAGGCTTTCCAGCATGCATCTAGGACAATGCCCACCATCCTGCAGCCAGCTACTACAGGACTAGGCCTTGAGCAAACTGCACCCCCCCCAGTTTCCTACCAGTGCAGCTTGCCTAAGAAGGGCCCCATCCTGTTGGGTCACAGGCCTAGGGTGACATTTTGGGAGTCTGAAGTTTAGCAGTGTCCTGCTGTCAGGCTGAATTCAGGCTAACACAGCCCCACCCAGCTGAGGAGGGACAGAGGAGCCTGAGCTCTCCTGCACATACCTAAGATAACTACCATGGCCCTGCTACAGGCTAGTTGAGAGCAAAAGGCACACCCCCTTGCATCTTGCATACACTGTTTGCCTGAGAGGGGCTCCACCCTCTCTGGTCATAGGCCCAAGGTGTTAGTTTGGGAGTCTAAAGCTGGGAAGTGCTTTGCCCTCAGGCTGAGTTGCAGTTCTGCCCAGCTGAGAAGGGACACAGGAGCCCAAGCTCTCCTACCTACTCTTAGGACAATTCCCACCACAAGCTGCAGTGGTGCCAAGATGGGCTCGAACGGCACTCCACCCAGCATCTCGCCCTTGCTGCTTGCGTGGAAGAGGCCCCACCCTCTTGGGTCACAAACCCAAGCTGCCATTCTGGGAATTTAAAGCTGAGCAGCCCAGTAAGGGACGTGGAGTTGGGGACATCCCCTCTCCCAACCACTCACTACTGTGGACACAGCGGCCTGTGCTCCCAATCATGAGCTTTTGGTGCAAGTGAGCTGCAGGACAGCCAGTTCTAGGCTTGCAGGGGGCATACACTCCCAATAATACTCTGCTCACTGCACGTGGAGGGTGCTGCTCATTTCCCTTCCTTCATGGACAGGCACTGTATTTGTAGCTGTCTCAACTCAGCAATCTCAGCGACTGGGTCACTATACCATGGGATCCGCAGCCAATGCCCCCCAGCACCTACTTGGACCACAGCAGCCTTGGAAGACCAGTGAGTCTTGGGGGAACTGTGGGTCTCCTGAAGCTTGGACACTCAGGGTGGGCAGCTTCCAGCTGAAAGAGTGTAGCAGAGTGTGGCATGCCAGAGGGCCCCTTAGGACAAACAGGACCAGGGCACCGGCTCCCTACCATTGGCCTCTCCACCCACCCTACTCCTCCCACTGTTACTGAGGCAGCTGCAGCTGTTTCCATTTCAGACAGGTGAGGGTTCCACTGTGGACAATTAAGCGAAGGCACTTGTGAGCAGCTGCCCTGCCTCTAACAGAGTACCTATCACACCCAGGATTCCACCGAGCTTGGTGCTCACTCCTTTCCCTCTACAAAGCTGCTACAAGTACTTTTGTGTGCTGCAAGGACAAAAGATACCACCTCCCCTGAGTGAGGGAGGGGCTAGCAGTCCTCTCTTCAGCTACTTGTCTCTACTTAGAGGAACTTATTCTCCCTAGAGGCAAGCCCCTGGCACAACCACACCCTCCCTCCATGGAGCATTTCAGCCACACCCCACAGCCAGTCTGGTAGCCCTGCACATAGCAGGTTGAGCTGCCTTTACCACCTCTGCTTCGGCTGGATCAGGGTGAGAGCTGGGAACCTGGGCATGTTTTTTGCCCCTGGAGGAGAGACTCCTGCCACAGCTGAGAGAGGGAGGTGTGAGTGGCTTGTGCATCCCACAATTGCCTGCCACTACTACTCTTGTCAAGAGGCACCTACCCCTTTCACCCCGGGCTCAAAGTGCATCCACCCTTCTCCAGCCTGAGCATTCTTCAGGAGCAAGAGATCACCCCCACCCTTCACTATCACAGCCAGCGCCTGAACTCAAGGAGGCTTGAGGGCAAGTTTGCCAGCCCAGTCTTGGTCTGGTCCCCCCATGATTCAAGCATGCCATCCAGGGGCCTGGAAACTGGGAATTACCTAAGGTAGTCCACCACCACTGGCACCTGAACACTATCTCAAGGGTCCGAGGTACATGTGACCCAAATTGCCAACAACACCACAGTGAGTACTTAACCCACACAAGCTGAAAGGCAATGCACCTCTTCCTCTCTACACGGCAGCAGAGTTCCCAGAGAGGCCAACAGGTGAGCCATAAAGCTCTCTGTTTTAAGCTGAGGAAGAGGTTCCAGATGAGAAGGAATCAGCATAAGAACCCTGGCAGTATGAAAAAACAGGCTCTTTTGACAGCCCCAAAGGATCAAACTTGCTCTCCAGCAATGGACTCCAACAAAAAGGAAATTTCTGAAATGTCAGATATGGAATTCAAAACATGGATCATAAGCAAACTCACCTGAATCAATGAGAAAGTTGAAAACCAACACAAAGAAACAAACAAAAAAATAATTCAGAACATGAATGAAAAATTCACTAAAGAGATAGATAGTTTAAAAATCCCCTAGAACTTCTGGAAATGAAAGAATTATTTAGGGAAGTATAAAATACAGTGGAAAGTTTTAACAACAGTCTAAACCAAGCACGAGAAAAAATTTCAGAGCTTGAAGACAAGGCCTTTGAATTAATCTACTCAGTCAAAAATGAAGAAGAAAGAGTAAAAAAGAATGAACAAAGTCTTCAAGAATTACGGGACTACGTAAAATGACTGAACATAAGAATTATAGATATCTCTGAGGGAGAAGAAGCAAAAGCAAAAAGCATGGAAAACCATTGAGTGAATAATGGAGGAAAACTTCCCAGTCTTGCTAGAGATTTAGACATCCAATTTTAAGAAAGTCATTGAACTCTTGGAAGATTCATTGCAGACAGGCCATCTCCAAGGCACACAGTCATCAGAGTGGCCAAAAGGAAGGAGAAAATCCTACAAGCTGCAAGATGAAAGCATCAAGTAACTTACAAAGGAAAATACATCAAACTAACAGCAGATTTCTCAGAGGAACCTTACAGGCCAGAAGGGATTGGGGTCCTGTCTTTAGTTTCCTTAAACAGAATAACTGTCAGCCGAGAATTTTGTAATCTGCAAAACTAAGCTTCATAAATGAAGGAGAAACTAAAGTCTTTTCCAGACAAGCAAACACTAAGGGAATTTGTCACCACCAGACCTGCCCTTTAAGAAATCTTTAAAACTGCTCTATACATAGAACAGAACAATCAATACTCACAAGTGTGAAAACAACTGAAAGTAACAACTCATAGCTTTTGCAAAACAGTAATACAAGAGAGAAAACAAAGCAACTAGGTAGCAATCAACATGATGACTAGTATAGTATCTCACACATTAACACTGAATGTAAACAGTCTAAGTGCCCCACTTAAAAGATTTAGATTGATGGAATATATAAAAAACAACCTAAATATATCGGTCTCTAAGAAATCCAGTTAACTACTGAATATTCTCACAGACTCAAGGTAAAAGGGGTGGAAAAGAATATTCTACACATATGGAAATCAAAAGTGAGCAGGAGTAGCTATTCTTATATCAGATAAAATACACTTTAAATCAACAACAGTAAAAAAAGACAAAGAGGTCATTATATAACAATAAAGGGATCAATTCAATAAGAAGATATAACAATCCTAAATATGTACGGACCTAAGACAGGAGCGCCCAGATTCATAAAACAAATAACTACTAGACTTAAGAAAAGAAATAAACAGCAACATTGTAATAGCTGAGGACTTTAACATTCCACTAACAGAACTAGACAGATGATCAAGGCAGAAAAACAACAAATAAACATGGACTTAAATGGAACCCTAGAACAAATGGACCTAATAGACATATATAGAACATTTTACCACAGAACTACAGAATATACATTCTTCTTATCACTATGTGAACATTTTCCAAGATAGATCATATATTAGGCCACAAAACAGGTCTCAACAAATTTTTAAAAATCAAAATCATACTATGTACCTTCTTAGACCACAGTGGAATAAAACTCGAAATCAATTCCAAGAAGAACTCTCAAAACTACACAAACACATGGAAATTAATCTGCTGCTGAATGATCCTTGAGTCAATGATAAAATCAAGATGGAAATAAACAAATTTTTCAAATTGAATAACAAATTTAACACATGCTTTCAAAATCTTTGGGATACAACAAAGCAGTGCTAAGAGGGAAGTTCATAGCACTAAATACATCAGAAAGATCACAAATTAACAACTTAATGTCACATTTCGAGAAACTAGAAAAAGAAGAACAAACCAAACCCAAAGCTAGCAGAAGAAAAGAAATAACAAAGGTCAGAACAGAACAAAAAAAATTGAAACCAATAAAACAATACAAAGGATCAAAAGTTAAACAAAATTGATCACTAGTGAAATTAACCAAGAATAGAAGACAAAAGATTCAAATAAGCTCAATCAGAAATGAAAAAGGAGACATTATAACTGATACCACAGAAATACAAAATATAATCTAAGACTACTATGAAAACCTTCACTCTATACACACAAACCACAAAATCTAGAGAAATGGATAAATTTTTGGAAACACAGAACCTCCCAAGCTTGAACCAGGAAAAATTGACATCCTGAACAGACTAATAATGAATAGCAAGATTGAAACAGAAATAAAAAATCTCCCCCCTCAAAAAACAAAACAAAACAAACAACAACAACAACAAAAACAGGACCAGACAGATTCACAGCTGAATTCCATCAGACCTACAGAGAACTGGCACCTATCTTAGTGAAACTGTTCCATAACATCAAGAAGGAGGGAATCCTTCCTAACTCATACCAAAGCCAGGAAATGACACAACAACAAAAACCCTTTCAGACTAATATCCCCTCATGAACATAGATGCAAAAATCTTCAACAAAATACTAGCAAACCAAATCCAACAGCACATCAAAAAGATAATTCACTATGATCAAAATGGGTTTCATTCCAGGGATGCAAGGATGGTTCAGCATAAGCAAATCAATAAATGTGATTCACCACATAAACAGACTTAAAAAAAAATACGGTTATCTCAATAGACACAGAGAAAGCATTTGATAAAATCCAGCACCAGTTTATGATAAAAACTCTCAACAAATAAGCATAGAAGGAACATACCTCAAAATATTATAATAGAAGCCATATATGACAATCCCACGGCCAACATCATGCTGAATGGAGAAAAGTTGAAACCATTTCTCCTAAGAACTGAAACAAGACAAGACTGCCCACTATCACCACTTCTATTCAACATAGTACTAGGAGTCCTAGCCGGAGCACTCGGGCATAAGAAAGAAATAAACAGCATCCAAATCAGAAAAGAGAAAGCCAAACTATCCCTATTTGCTGATAAAATAATCTTACATCTAGAAAATCCTAAAGACTCCTCCAAAATACTCCTAGAATTGATAAATTCAGTAAAGTCTAAAGTAACAAAATTAATGTACACAAATCAGTAACATTTCTATACACTAATAATATGCTGAGAGTCAAATCAATAACTCAATACCATTTATAATATCTGCAAAGTAAATAAAATACTGAGGAATATACTTAACCAAGGAGGTGAAAGATCTCTACAAAGTGAACTACAAAACACTGATGAAGAAAATTATAGATGACACAAATGGAAAAACATCTTATTCTCAAGGATTTGAATAATCAACATTGTTAAAATGTTCATACTGCCCATGGTGATTTACAGATTCAAGGCAATTCCCATCAAAATACCAACACCATTTTTCCCAGACCTAGAAAAAAACAATCCTAAACTTCATATGAAAAAAGAGGATGAATAGCCAAAGCAATCTTAAGCACAAAGCAAAAAGAACAAATCTGGAGGCATCATATTACCTGACTTCAAATTACACTACAAGGCTATAGTAACCAAAACAGCATGGTACTGGTAAAAAGGTAGATACATAGATCAATGGAATAGAATAAAGAACCCAGAAGTAAAACAATATAGCTACAAACAACTGATTTTTGACAAAGCAGACAAAAACATACACTGGAGCAGACAAAAACATACACTGGGGAAAGGACACCCTATTCAATGAATGGTGCAGGGAAAACTGGAGAGCCACATGAAGAAGAATGAAATTGGATCCCTATCCAGTAAGTCACCACATACTAAAATTAACTCAAGATGGATTAAAGACTTAAATGTAAGACCTGAAACCATAAAAATTCTAGAAGAAAACATAGGAAAACTCTGCTGGACATTGGCCTAGGTAAAGAATTAATGAATAAGACCCCAAAAGCAAATATGGCAACAACACAAATAAATCAGAGGGACTTAATTAAACTAAAAAATTTCTACACAGCAAAGGAAATAACGGAGTAAACATACAACCTACGGAATGGGAGAAAATATTCACAAACTGGCCAGGCGCAGTAGCTCACGCCTGTAATCCTAGCACTCTGGGAGGCTGAGGTGGGAGGATCTCTTGAGGTCAGGAGTTCGAGACCAGCCTGAGCAAGAGCGAGACCCTGTCTCTACTAAAAATAGAAAAATTAGCGGGGCGTGGTGGCACATGCCTGTAGTCCCAGCTACTCGGGAGGCTGAGGCAGGAGGATTGCTTGAGCCCAGGAGTTTGAGGTTGCTGTGAACTAGGCTGACACTGCGGCACTCTAGCCTGGGCAACAGAGCAAGACTCTGTCTCAAAGGAAAAGAAAATCACAGACTATACATTTGACAAAGTGCTAATATTCAGAATCTACAAAGAACTCAAACAAATCAGCAAGAAGAAAACCCAAATAAATACATCAAAAAATGGGAAAAAGACACGAACTGATTTTTTTCAAAAGAAGATACACAAATGGCCAAAAAATGTGAAAAAATGTTCAACATCACTAATCATCAGGGAAATGCAAAGTAAAACCACAGTGAGATATATTGCCTTACCCTTGTCAGAATGGCCTTTATTAGTAAGTCGAAAAATAATAGATGTTGGCGTGGATGTGGTGAAAAGGGAACACTTATACACCGTTTGTGGGAATGTAAATTAGTACAACTTCCATGGAAAACAGTATGGAGATTCCTCAAAGAACTAAAAGTAGACCTACCATTCAGTCTAGCAATCCCACTACTGGGTATCTACCCAAAGGAAAAGAACTCATTATATCAAAAAGGCACCTGCACCCAAATGTTCATCAAAGCACAATTCATGATTGCAAAGATATGGAAACAACTTAAGTGCCGAGCAACCGATGAGTGGGTACAGAAAATGTGGTATATATACTATGGAGTACTACTCAGCCATAAAAAAAGGAATGAAATAATGTCTTTTGCAACAACTTGGATAGCACTGGAGACCATTATTCTAAGGGAAGTATCTCAGGAATGGATAGACAAATACCACATGTTCTCGTAAGTGGGAGCTAAACGATGGGTATATATGGTCACAAAGTGGTGTAATGGACATTAGAAACAAAGGAGAGGAGAGGGTATTAGGGGGGTGAGGGATAAAACAAATTACCTATTGGGTACAATCTACACTATTCTGGTGACACGTATGCTAAAAGCCCTGACTTCATCATTATACAATTCATCCATGTAATGAAAAACACTGTACCCTCTATATCTATTGAAATAAAAAAAAAAAAAGAAAATGTCAATCGCAAGTTTTGCTGAAGTAAGTTGAAAGGCCAGCTCCTAACAATACTGGCACAGAAAAGATGATCATCCATGATACATGGCGACTTAAGTTTGCATTGTAGGAACAGGGGAGGGATAAAACCAAGGTTAATGTTTTTTAAATTTTTTTTACTTTTATTTTTAGTAGAGACAGGGTCTCGCTCTTGCTCGGGCTGGTCTGGAACTCCTGAGCTCAAGCGATCCTCCCACCTCAGCCTCCCAGAGTGCTGGGATTACAGGTGTGAGCCTCCGGCCTGGCCCTAAGGTTAGTGTTGATGATTTTTCAAAATGAAAGAATAGGGAGACCACATTTTTAGGGACTGCTAGTAGACTTTGTGCAGCATCTTTTTTTTTTTTTGCTTCCAGATGACAATTTGAAAATGTAAATCAGGTTACAAAGCAAGCAATATAAAGCAGTTGCACTCTAGTCCAATCAATTATATTGAGATTAAGAGGGATTATATTGGGATTAGTCAGGAAGGGTTAAAAAAAAATCACGTGTTTTGTCATTGAGTTTACTGTGGGTAACCTTTATCAGGATAAGAATGTTCTATTCCAAGTTATTAAAAGCTGCCTTTTTCTTTGGTTTAGTTTTAAATCATGAATGGATATTCTGTAGCTATGAAAATAATTCTGTTATTCTGATTTAACTTGTTAATGGGATATATTACATTGACAGACTTTTCAAATGTTGAACCAACTTTCCATTCTTGGAATAAACCAGTTTGGTAGTTTATAAATAAGAAAAGAAACTTTCAGTGGTCTGGATAAAAGATCAAACCAGCCAAAGCATTCTCTTAAGCCACTAATTGAAAGCAAGGCCCTAACTCTTCAATTCTACGAAGGCTGAGAGAGGTTAGGAAGCTGCAGAAGAAAAGCTGCAAGCTAGCAGAGGTTGGTTCATGAGGTTTAAGGAAAGAAGCCATCTCCACACCGTAAAAGTGCAAGGTGATGCAGCAAGTGCTGTTGCAGAAGCTGTAGTAAGTTATCCAGATCTACCTAAGATAACTGATGAAGGTGGCTACATTAAACAACACATTTTCAATGTAGGCAAAACAGCCTTCTATTGGAAGGAGATGTCATCTAGGACATTCATAGGTAAAGAGGATAAGTCAATACCTGGCTTCAAAGCTTCAAAGAACAGGCTGTCTCTCTCGTTAGGGCTCATGTGGCTGATGACTCTAAATTGAAGCCAGTGTATTTACCATTCCAAAAATCCTAGGGCCCTTAAGAACTATGCTAAATCTGCTTTGCCTATTCTCTAGAAGTGGAACAACAAAGCCTGGATGACAGCACATCTGTTTACAGCATGGTTTACTGAATATTTTAAACACACTGTTAAAATCTATTGCTCAAAAAAATAGATTTTTTTTCCCCAAAACTTTACAGCTCATTGACAATGCACCTAGTCACCCAAGAGCTCCAATGGAGACATTTTAAAAAATATTGAATTTTTGCAGCTTTATTGAGGTAGAATTGACAAATAAAAATTGTGTATATTTAAGGTGTAAAACTTGATGTTTTGATATATGTATACATTGTGAAATGGCACTAACAATCAAGCTAATTAATACATCCATTATCTCACACAGTTACCATTTTTTCCTTTTTTCATTTTTTTTATGTTAGCACTTCAGATCCACCCTGTTAGCAAATTTCAACTGTACCATACAGTATTATTAACCATAGTCACCATGCTGCACACTGGGTTTCCAGAACACTTTCATCTTGAATAACTGAAACCTTGTACCCTTTGACCAACATCTCCCCATTTTCCCCTCCCTTCAACCCCTGGAAACACCATTCTGCTCTCTGCTTCTATGAGTTTGACTATTTTGGATTCTACATATAAGTGAGATCATGCAGTTTTTGTCTTTCTGTGCCTGGGCTTATTTCACTTAGCATCATGTCCTCCAGCTTCATCCATGTTGCTGCAAATGACAGGATTTCCTTCTTTTTTATGTTGAATAAAATCCCACTTATGGGTATATATCAAAGGAAATGAAATGAGTATCTTGCAGAGATGTCTGTACTCCCATGTTTATTGCAGCACTATTCACAATAGTTAAGATCAATTATTGGTTGCCACGGCTCATAAAGTACCCTGTCCTTACTTGTCACCCTGGATGTGACCTCTCTCCTGGAGTTTTCCATGGTTACAGATTCTACCTTTGCCGTTGATCCTTTCCTCCCTGCCCATTTTATTTCTGTGCAGTTTTTGTTTGGCGGAGGCACATACACCAGCCAGAAGTTAATACTGGTTCTACCTCTCTCTACAGTGCCTGGTCTTCATCCATCATCTTAACATGGCATTCAGGTCTGGCCCCTATGACAACTACATCTTTCTTTTCTCTGATGGACATATATACAAGGAGGTTAATGTTTTCATGGCTGCTAACAAGACATCCATTTTGCAGCCCATGGATCAAGGAATCATTTTAAACTTTCAAGTCTTATTATTTAAAAAGTACATTTTGTACAGCTATCGTTGCCACAGACAGTGATTCCTCTGATGGATCTGGGCAAAGGCAATCGAACATCTTCATGAAAGGGTTCACCATTCTAGGTTCCATTAACAACATTTGTGATTCGTAGGAGGAGGTCAAAATATCAACATTAATAGGAGTTTGGAAGAAGTTGATTATTGCCCTCATGGATGACTTTGAGGGGTTCAAGACTTCAGTGGAAGAAGTGGTGGAAATAGCAATAGAACTAGAATTGGAAGTGGAGCCTGAAGATGTGACTGAACTGCTGCAATAAAAAGGAGTCGCTTTTTATAGATGAGCATAGAAAGTAGTTTCTTGAGATGGAATCTACTCCTCGTGGAGATGCTGTGAACATTGTTGAAATGACAACAAAGGATTTAGAATATTACATAAATTTAGTTGATAAAGCAGTGGCAAGGTTTGAGAGGACTGACTCCAATTTTGAAAGAAGTTTCACTGTGAGTAAATACTATCAAACAGCATTGCATGCTACAGAGAAATCTTTCACAAAAGAAAGAGTCCATTGTTGGGGCAAACTTCACTGTTGTCTTATTTTAAGAAATTGGCACAGCCACCCCAGACTTTAGCAACCAGCACCCTGATCAGTCAGCAGCCACCAACATTGAGGCAAGACCCTCCACTAGCAAAAAAGATTATAACTTGCTGAAGGCTCAGATGATGGTTAGCATTTTTTAGTAATTGTTTCTTAATGAAGGAATGTCCATTTTTTTCAGACATAATGCTATTGCATGTTTAATAGACTACAGTGTAGTGTCAATGCAACATTTATATGCACTGGGAGACCACAAAATTTGTGTGACTCACTTTCTTATAATATTTGCTTTATTGCGGTGGTCTGGAACTGAACTGCAATATCTCTGAGGTACGTCTGTATGTGCATCTTGACATATGTTCAAGAATGCTCATGGAGTATTGTTAATTGGCCCAACTGGAAACAGGCAAAATATCCACCACCAGTAGAATAGATACATAAGTTTTTTAGAGTTGAATACTATACCATAATAGAAATCAACTAGAATTCAAAGAAAAGGAACAAGCTAGAGATATAACAACATAAATGAATCTTATATACCTAATGTTGAATAAAAAAGTAGTACACAAAATAATATATACTATATAATTACACTTACATAAAGTTCAAAAGGGGGCTAAAATAAACTATTTTGTTTAGAGATGCATACAAAGACAGTAAATTTATAAAGAAAAGCAGGAAATTACTATTAATATAATAGAATTGAAGATAATGGTTATATCTTGGAGGACGGACAGAAGTGTGATCAGAAAGGCATACATATGTGGTTTATAGGGTGCTGATAATATTCTATTTCTTGATTTGGGGATGGGTTATGTGGTTATTTGCCAAGAGTCAAGCCATAAGAGAGGATCAGGAATAAATAGGGAAATTTGGGGGAAAAGTAGAACTTTTCACATACACATGGGAAATTAAGCAAATGTGACCAAATGCTGAACCACAGAGCAAGTTTCAACAAAGGAATTAAGCTGGAAATAAATAGTAAAATTATAAGTAGAAAGTTAACACGTTTGTAAATTAAGAAATATATTTCTTGGTACCCGTTAAACAGTATTTTAAAAAAGGAAATATATTTATAAATATACCATTGTTCAAAGAAAAAATCATTAAGAATATTAGAAAACATTTTATACTGATTAATATTGAAAACGCAACCTGTTATAACTTGTGAGATGCAGCAAAAGCCATGTTGAAAGGGAAATTTACAGGATATAAAATGCATATATTAGGAAAGAAGGAAAACAGAAAAACTAATGAACTATATATCTATCTATGAAATTAGAAAAAGAGGAGAAATGAAACCCAAAGATAGTGGAAAAAGGCAAAACTAAAAAAGAAAGCAGATTTTCATGCAACAAAAACATACACACGATGGAGAAAATCAACACAGTCAAAAGATAGTTCTTTCAAAAAAAGTAATGAAAATAATAAACTCTGGTGAGACTCATCAGGTAAAGAGGAGAAAATACCCCAGATTATCACAGCCTGGACCATCTGTAAAATGAACTTTCAGGTGCTTCATATTTGCTAACCATTATTACAAATCCTTCAGACAGTGTAAGATCATAAAAAGATATTATAAATAACTTTATGATTGTAACTTTGAAAATTTAGATGAAAGGTACAGATTTCTAGCAAGACCTTCTTCTCTAAGATTGATATAAGAAAGAGAAAACCAGATTAATTCAATAACTCTTAAATATATTGATTTAATCTGCAATTAAAAACTTGGGGGGGGGGGGAGGGGGGAAGAAGGGAGGAACAAAACCCTACCTAACAGGTACAATGAACACTATTTGGACACACTTATGGCCGTGACTCAAGCATTACAGAAGCAATCCATGTAACCAAACATAGTTGTACCCCCTCAATATTTTGAAATTAAAAAAAAAAAAATTCCCTTATCCCAATTATAGGAACATAAAAGAAAAAAAAAACCTTTCCAATGAATGGAAAGACAAATGGTGCTAGGACAGGATAGTCATGAAAAAAATGAACCTTGGCCTGTGACAAAACAAATCACCATATAACTCATTCCCCAGGTCAAGAAATAGAATATTATCATACCCTAGAAGCCACATGTATATGCCTTTCTGGTCATAATTAATAATGTTACCATTATCCTAACTTTTGTTATAGTAATTACCCTGCTTTTCTTTATAAATTTATTATGTATGCATCTCTAAGGAAAAGTGTTTATTTTTGCCTCTTCTTTAACTTTATAGTTTCCTCACACTACATAAAATTTAATTTGTGATAGATTATGGACCTAAACGTAAAAGCCAAAACCATAAAGCTTTTAGAGGGAACATAAAAGAGAATATATTCATGACTTGGAGATAGGTAAAGGGTCATTAGATAAGATATGGAAAGCAATAACCATATGAGAAAAAAATGAAAACGTCATCAAAATTAAAAACTTTTGCTCACCAAAGGGCACCATTAAAAATAAATACAGGAAAGCCACGGATTGGGAGAAAATATCCGCAAACATATACACGAGAGCAGTTCAATGTAAGAAAGTCAATCAATGTAGTACACCTCATTAATAGAGTGAAGCAAAAACCTCCACATGATCATTGTAATTGATAAAGAAAAAGCATTTGACAAAATCCGAAACCCTTTCATGACAGAAAAAAAAAAAACCACTCAGGAAACTAGGAATAAAAGGGAACATCCTCAACATGATAAAGCACACACACACAGAGACACACATACACACACAAAAGTCCACAGTTAACATCATATACAACGGTGAAATGCTTAGGCTTTCTCCTTAGGATTAAAAACAAGAAAATGATGCTTGCTTCACGGCAGCTGTTTAACATTGGACTAGAAGTTCTAGTCAGAGTAATTAGGCAAGAAAAGAGAAAAGGCATCTCAATTGGAAAAGAAGTTGACATGATCCTATATACAGAAGGTACCAAAGAATACAAACACACACAAATACCATCACCACCACCACCACCACCACCACCAACAACAACAACAAAATTACAAGAGCTAATAAATAAATTCAAATTTGCAGGATACAAGATCAATACAGGAAAGTCAGTAGTGTTTCTATACATCGGCAATGAGCAATCTGAAAAGAAAATTAAGAAAATAATTCCATGTACAACAACATCCAAAAGAATAAAATACCTAGGAATAAGTTTAACCACAGAAGTAAAGCTTATACAACGAAAAGTATAAAACATTGCTGAAAGAAATTAAAGAAGACATAAATAAAGACATCTATGTTCATGGACTTAATGTTGTTAAGATGGCAATACTACCCAAGCAATCTATAGATTTGATGCAATCCCTATAAAAATACCAATGACCTCTTTTGCAGAAATGGAAAAGCTGATCCTCAAATTCACATGGTACTGCAAGGAGCCAAAATAATAATAAAAAAAGAAGAAAAAGGTTGGAAGACTCACAACTCCTAATTTCAAAATTTACTACAAAGGTAAAATAATCAAAAGAGTGTGATATTGGCATAAGGATAGACATATAGACAAATGGAATAGAATTGAGAGTTCAAAAGTAAACTCATTCATCTATGGCAAACTGATTTTTGACAAGAGTGCCAAGACCATTCTATGGGGGAAAGAATAGTCTTTTCAACAAACAGCGTGGAACAGCTGGATATCCACATGCAAAAGAATGAAATTGAATCTCAACTTGACACCATATACAAAAATTAACTCAAATGGATCAACAACTGCTATGGACTGAATGTCTGTGCCACCCCAAAATTCATATGTTGAAATCTTAACTCTCAATGTAAGAGTATTAGGGGGTTGGGCTTTGGGTAGGTGATTAGGCTATGATGACAGAGCCCTCACAAGTGAGATTGGTGCCTTTCTTAAAAGTCTGCAGAGAGCTTCCTTGCCTCTTCTACCAAGTGAGGACAAACAAGAAGACAACATCTATGAACCAGGAAGCCCTCTCCAGACATCAGCTGGCACCTTGATCTTGGACTTCCTAGCCTTCAGGACTATGAGAAATAAACTTCTGTTATTTATAAGCCACCCAGTCTACGGTATTCTGTTATAGCAACCTGAACAGACTAAGACAACAATCTAAATATAAGATCTAAAATCATAAAATTATTAGAAGAAAATATGGAAGAAATCTTTATTACCTTGGATTTGGCAATGAATTATTGGATATGCTCATACCAAAAGTATGAGCAACAAAAGAAAAAATAAATAAATTGGACTTTATTCAAATTAAAAACTTTTGTGCATCAAAGAACATTATCAAGAAAGTAAAAAGACAACCTACAACATGGGAGAAAATATTTGCAAATCACATATCTGATAAGGGTCTAATATCTAGAAAAAGAGCTCTTACCACTCAACAACAAAAAAGAAAAACAATCCAATTTAAAAATGGGCAAAGGACTTGAAAAGACATTTCTCAAAGAAGATATACAAATGGCCAACAAGTGCATGAAAAGGTAATCAACATCATTAGTCATCTGGGACATGTAAATCAAAACCATAATAAGATACCATCTCATACCCACTAGAATAGCTATAATTTTTTAAAAAAGAAAATAATAAGTGCTTATGAGGATTTGGAGAGATAGGAATACTATACATTGCTTATAGAAATGTAAAATAGTGTGACTGCTGTGGAAAACAGTGTGACAATTTCTCAAAAAGTTAAACATAGAATTTCCATATGACCCACCAATTCCGAATATAGGAATATAAGCCAAATAATTGAAAACAGGTACTCAAAGACATACTGTACATTCGTGTTCACAGCAGCACTATTCACAACACTTCAAAGGTAGAAACAACCCAATGTCCATCAATGGATGAACAGATAAATTGTGACATATACATACAATGTAATATTAACGAGCCTTGAAAAGGAAAGTAGTACTGATACATTCTACAACATGGATGAACCTTGAAAACATTATACCAAGGAAAGAAGCCAAACACAAAAAGTCACATATTATATGAATTCACTTATATGAAATATCCATAATTAGCAAACTCATAGAGAAAGAATACAGATTGGAGGTTGCCAAGGGCTGCAGGGAGGAGAAAATGGAGAGTAACTGCTTGATGACTATGGCGTTTCCTTTTGGAGTGATAAAAATGTTTTACAACTAGATAGAGGTGGTGGTTGTACAACATAAATGTACTAAATGCCACAGAATTTTTCACTTTTAAATGGTTAATTTTGTTACATGAATGTCACTGCAATTTAAAAAAACTATTTGAAGATATGAGAAAAAAATCTATATACACTTGAGAAAGTTTTGGTATCCAGGGTATATAAAGAATATCTATAACTCAATAATATAAGGACAAACAGACTATGTTTAAAAAATGGCAAGAGATTTGAACAGATACTTCACCAAAAAAGATATAGGAATGGCCAATAAGCACATGAGGAAATGGCCTATCATCATTAGTTATCAGGAAAATGACAATTATTAATAAAACCACAATAATGTTTCATACCCACTATAACTAAAATTAAAAAGACTGCTCTTTCTGTTTCTTTACATTCTTTTTCCTCCCTGCATTTTAATGTTTTCTAATAACCTGTCTTCCATTTACTAATCCTATCCTGCTATTTCCAGTCTGCTGTTAAAGTCACCCAATGAGTTCTTAATTTCACATATTACGTGTTTCATTTCCAGAATGTTCATTTTATTTTCAAAAATAGATTTTGGGCCAGGCGCGGTGGCTCACGCCTGTAATCCTAGCACTCTGGGAGGCCGAGGCACGAGGATCGTTTGAGCTCAGGAGTTCAAGACCAGCCTGAGCAAGAACGAGACCCCGTCTCTACTAAAAATAGAAAGAAACTGGCTGGAAAACCAAAAATATATAGAAAACATTAGCCAGGCATGGTGGTGCACACCTATAGTCCCAGCTACTCTGGAGGCTGAGGCAGAAGGATTGCTTAAGCCCAGGAGTTTGAGGTTGCTGTGAGCTAGGCTGACACCACGGCACTCTAGCCTGGGCAACACAGCGCGACTCTGTCTTGAAAACAAAAAAAAATAGATTTCAATTCCATGTTTAAATTCTCCACATTTTCATTAATCTTTTCCATATTTTCTTCTAATTTAATGTATTTATAATAGTTATTTTGAAGTCTTTGCTACTTCCGATATCTGGATCATCCATAGGTCTATTTCTATTTTTATTATTTTCTCTTGGTCATTGGTCATATTTTCTCCATCTTTACATGTCTAGTAATCTTTTATGACAGATCTTGTGTGTACAAGAAAAAGGCTCCAACTGGTATCTCCCATTAGTGAGGATTCTCCCTTTCCTCAGTTAAACAAATAAACTGAAGGACAGATTACCCCAACCAATCGATGATTGAGTTGGGTCAGGGATTTTAATTGAGAGCTTGTGAAGTCTCTTTCCTCAGGCCTAAAAACCTGAAGTTCTATCCTTCAGAGATTTGAGCTTAGCTCTTTAGCTTCTCTAGTTATGGGCTGAATTGTTTTCCCAAAATTCATATACCTCTCAATGTGATTGCATTTGGAGACAGTCTTTAAAAAGGTAATTAAGTTAAAATGGGTTAATTTGGGTGGGCCCTAATTAAATATGACTAGTGTCCTTCTAAGAAGCAGAGATTAGGACACAGATACACACAGGGAAGCAAACTAATACACTCATGTAGATATATCTGAATGAGAGACTAGTGAATTTGTGAGACTCCTTTTCCCTAAGATGATTTTTCCCCTAAGCACTACAAGACAATGGGAGATTTCAATCTGCCTTTCTGGCATAGCTTCTGGCCTCACAGATCACCCTAAAACTCAGGAAATGTCTCATGGGGAAAACCAGTCTTGCATTTGGGCTCTTCCAGTTTCTTACAGGTTACACTAACCCTCTGTGACTGTCAAAAATTTTGCTGGCGGCCGGGCGCGGTGGCTCACGCCTGTAATCCTAGCACTCTGGGAGGCCGAGGCGGGCGGATTGTTTGAGCTCAGGAGTTCGTGACCAGCCTGAGCAAGAACGAGACCCTGTCTCTACCAAAAAATAGAAAGAAATTAATCGGACAACTAAAAATACATAGAAAAAATTAGCCGGGCATGGTGGCGCATGCCTGTAGTCCCAGCTACTCGGGAGGCTGAGACAGGAGGATCGCTTGAGCCCAGGAGTTTGAGGTTGCTGTGAGCTAGGCTGACGCCACGGCACTCTAGCCCGGGCAACACAGTGAGACTCTGTCTCAAAAAAAAAAAAAAATTTTGCTGGCTTCTCTTTCTTCTAGTAGGGACTCTCTGCGTGGGTCAAGGCCACAGGGGATGAAAACAAAGATAATCATTAGTTTACTTAGGAAGGGTTCTTTCTGTTCTAGAATTTTAGTTCATCTATTCCTCCTTGCTCCACAATTCTCTTTACAAACATAATTTTGTAATTTATCCATTTTATTTTCTAGTTCTTGCAGCAAAAACTTTGGACTACTGAAAATTAATATATCCTGCTTAGAAGTTAAGGTTTTTATTAAACAAAATAATAGTAAACTGGATCTAACAAAATATAAAAGGATACGTCACAAGCAAATTGTGTTTATTTCAGGAATATATGATTGTTTTAACATACAAAAATCAACCAAGGTAATTCATCACATTGATATGAAAAAGGAGAAAAATTAACATTATCTTAATAGATGTGAAAACTGATAAAATTCTACACATAGTCATTAAAAAACTTAGCAAATTAGGGATGGAAGGAAACTTAATTTGTTAAAGGGTACGTATTTTAAAAAACTACAGTAAACATTGTACTTAATGGTGAAATGTTGAAATTGTTTACTCTAAAATTAGGAACATATTGGAGGTCCTAATCAATGCAATAAGGCAAGAAAAAGAAATAGAATTAAGGACAGAGGAAGTAATAAAATTGAATTCTTTCTATTCCTAGTTGAGCATCAAATGATTCAAAAGTGAAATTTTAAAAAGATTCTCTCTACAACAGCATCAAAACATATCAAATATCTAAAGAAAGATAAATGACACTTCTATATAGAAAATATAAAAATACTTTTAGAGAAATTGAGAACTACCTAAATAAATGGATGGATGTGCTTTGTTGATGTATTGTTAGACTTAAAATAGTAAAGACATCATTTCTCCCTAAGTTTGTCAATAGAGTCAAAGCAATTTCAATTACAATTTTTGTGGAATTGACAAGTGGATTCTAAAATGTATGTCAGGGTCAAGAATAGTCATGACACTCTTGAGACAGAAGAATGTGTGAGGACACACTCTACTAGATATTAAGGCATGTTATAAATATGTAGCAATTGAGACAGTGTGATATTGGTGAAGAGTATTGACAAATAAACCAACAGAACAGAGAGTCCATATGTAGACAACAGATTTATGACAAGGTGGCATTTCTGGTGCTGAGCTAATGGGAATTTTTTTTTTCTTTTGAGCAAGAGTCTCACTCAGTCACATTGGGTAAAGTGCAATGGCATCATCATAGCTCTGCAACCTCAAACTCTTAGGCTCAAGTGATCCTCTTGCCTCAGCCTCCTGAGTAGCTGGGACTACAAGCCCCCACCACAATGCCTGGCTAATTTTTTCTATTTTTAGTAGAGATGGTCTCATTCTTGCTCAGGCTGGTTTCGAACTCCTGAGCTCAAGCAATCCTCCTGCCTCGGCCTCGGCCTCCCAGAGTGCTAGGATTACAGGCATGAGCCACCACGGCAGCTGCTAATGGGAATTTTTATGAAAGGCTGAAGGAAGAGAGTTAGCTCTCATCTCATACCATAAACAAAAAATCAATTCCAGGTGGATTATAGCTCTAAATGTAAAAAATAAGGACCAGAAAGAGAGAATCCAGAAACAGATCTACAAGGGGTGGGGGGTGAGAGGAAGATTTACTTTTCACTTTTGAACATTTTGAATTTTTGGAACTGCATTTGAACTGTGTGGTACCCTGCTCATCTAAGTGACACTGAGACAAGGTGGCTCATAGTAACTCTTGGTACATTGAGATTTTAGATGAGGCAGGGGTTGAAGCTGGGAAATCCTTTAATTCTTACTGGCTTTGCTCTCTATAAGAAAGAGAAGGTGACAGATTACAGATAAGAAAAATAAGTATTAGAATGGCTTTTAAACTGTAATTCTTTTAGTCTGCTTTAACCAGTCTTGGTCTTACAGATAAAGCTTGAAAAGCTGTGCCTTTGGAGCTTGTGCTTTTCAAAGAAACAAACGGTATTCAAAATAGGATGTGAAATGATTGTCTACTTCAGTAGGTGCCCTTTTAAGAGAAACTAAAAAATACTCAATTGAGCCATAAAACATTTATTGGTAAAAGAATTGGTAAAGAATTTATTGGTAAATAATTTTCTTTTGAAAGTTTCATTTCAGAGGTCAATTTATGGATGCATATTACCTAGGTAGGTAGAGTGTCCTGAATATGAATACTGTCACTGATTGTATGTTTATGAATTTAGTTAACTATAAGTTTCATCACTTCCACAGTGATCCAAAGTTTCAAAGTGTATTGAATAAAATGGGTTCAAGGCATTATCTAGCAGATTATCACAGCATTATCACAGCAGATAACTGGTTTGAATATAATTTAGACATAGAACTCCACATATAAAGCATCTACTTTAGATATAATTTTATTTAGTATATGATCCTACTGGACTGAGATAGGACAGGGAGAGGCTGGCAATATGCCCAGAGCTTCTCCAAGGTTATAAGTCGTGTGAAGAAAAGAATTTGAGTCTGTAAGATTTTTGCCTTCTGGCTGTGGCTTGTGTAATTTTACCTGCCTCCTATAAAATGTGTAGAAGTGCTTTGGAAGATAAAAATAGTGTTGGAAAAGGGGATAGAGATATAAAATGGAAAATAGGAACAGAAGGAAAATCCATTATATTTGAAAAAGTTATCAAAGTTGGCAAACTCTTAGGAGCTCAAAACCTAGGAACACAGGAAAGGAGCAGATAGCATGATGCCTCATGCTGGGAGCTGATAGGCAGGCATAGGGACTTGCTGGGCCTACCCACGCTGGAAGAGGCAATTAGAAAGATGGGGAGGTCTGGGGAAATATAGGAAACAGAAGTTGTGCTGTCCAGATGCAAGTGTCAACTGAACATGCAAGTATGAATATTTTGGTATGACAACTCCAAACAGAGTTAATCTGAAGCAGTTAAATTTCCTGAGTATGTCACGACTGCCTGCAATTTACCACAGAAACTAAGAATAGTCTGTTGACTCTGGTCCTACCAGAAAGCCCAGTCCTGGTTAGCTTTATGGGATGTTGACAAAACAATGTGCTATACTTGGGGATTTCATTGTTCACCCTGATCCTCCATCCACTTGGTTTCCCCGAAGAAAGCAACTGTTTCTTTTTTGTGGTGATCATGTAGTTCACAATATAACATAAAATTGGGGCAAATGTTTCAATCCATGCAAAAAATGTAGATGTTTGCACTAAAACGTTTATAACTAACTTGCTAAATTCTGTTTACATGAGAATGAAACCACTGACAAATGGACAAAAATGTGTGAAAATCATTTGTGGAGGCAGGAAGTCATCTAAATGTAGTGAACTTGAAACTAGTAATGTGTACGCAATACAAATGTGATGGTAAATTTTATGAATTCGTAACTGTGAAAATGACACAATGTGGAAAAAGCAGAATTGTAGAAATTGTCTCACTTTAAGTACAGTTAGAAACCTAGAGGTTGGCACTGGCCGGCGGAAGATCCTGAGGGAGCTGCAGGAGCAGTCTCTGCTGTCACCGGTACTACCTCCAGCCCCGCTGCACCTCCTGGCCGGCCCCAACTGCCGGCTGCCCTCCCTCCTTCTCCAGCTGCTTCCACACTCCTCTTCCTTGTCCTGAGCCCACCTCCCACCCAGCCACCAGCAACCCCTGCAGTGCCACCATGCCAACTGTACCACAGGACTGCTCTTACACCTTTAAATATTTAATATTATTATTGGGGACATGGCAGTAGAAAAATCTTGCTTGCTTCATCAATTTACAGAAAAAAATAGGGTTGATTGTCCTCACACAATTGGTGTTGAATTTGGTACAAGAATAATTGAAGTTAGTGGCCAAAAAATCAAACTGCAGATTTGGGATAGAGCAGGACAGGAGCACTTTCAGGGCTGTTACACGAAGCTACTACAGAGGAGCTACAGGAGCTCTTAGGGTGTATGAAATTGCTGGAAGAAATACATATAACCACTTAAGCAGCTGGTTGGCAGATGCAAGGAATCTCACCAATCCAAATACTATAATAATTCTCATACGAAATAAAACAGATTTGGAAGTACAGAGACATCACCTACGAAGAAGCCAAACAGTTTGCTGAAGAAAATGGCTTATTCCTTGAAGCAAGTGCAAAAACAGGAGAGAACATACAAGATGCCTTCCTTAACGCTGTCAAGAAAATCTACCAGAATATTCAGGATTGAAATCTGGATCTGAATGTGGCTGAGTCTGGCAGGGAGGCTGGCTAACCAGTGAACCCCAACCCCAGAGAGAAGGCTTTGGCTGCTAGTGACCTCTTTGCCATGGCCCCTCATTTGACCTTTCACCTCTGTCTGTTGGAAGGAGTCCTTTTTACTGCCTCATTGTCTTCTGTACATCTCATTAGGTTTAATTAAAAAAAAAGAAAAAAACAATTCTTGTAAAAACAGTTTAGCACAATACTAAACTGCTGAACAACTATGTGTCATCAGCTTATCAAAGGCAAGTAGAGTAACCTCTCCTGCATGGTAAACCTAGACTTTTTCCCCCTTGTCCTTGTGATAGGTATGTCACCAAGATATGATTTAAACTGAGCATTGATGCTGGACTTCATGATTTTTACCCTCCCTCTTTGGCAAGGCTTTGTCTCACTATACAGTTTAATTTGGTAGTATCTGATATTTGATGGTATCTAAAGCCTTTCTCCCCATCTTTGTCTGTTCAAGTATGTCTGTTGTAACCCGTAAGTTTATTGCTATGAAATGCTCTCTAATGGTAGAGAATGGGTTCTATGACTGCTTTTTTTGTTGTTGTTGCATAAATTTCCTGTTGTGTGGGTAGCATTTTTCTTGGTGAGGTTTGCTTCTGTCTTAGCTTTGTACAGGGAAAATATCCATTTATCTTGTCGTTGTTGATACCGCAAGGGGGTTTTAGTCTAGATCCAGTTGCTCATTGCACAAAGATCCAATTATTGAGAACAGGAGGATTGCCAAGGAAGAAAGGAATCTTTAATACGACAGTTGTCTTGTCTGGAGTGTGGGAGAAGCTGCCTGAAATCCACCTTTCCAACTAACAAAGATCATGGGCTTTTAAAGGCAGGGCCATGTGCCCTGGGGCAGGGCAGTGGTGTATGTCACAAGTGTCTAGAGCTTGGGGCAGGCCATGGGGGATGCTGATTCTTGGCAACAGGAATCTTTCTCAGGGGACTTCAGAATCTCAACTACTTTGTTTTGCAGATCATCTACCATTTCTGGGAAACAACTCAAAAGGTCAAGTGGTTAGTTAAGTGAGAGGATTATATAGAGGTCATTGAAATTTGGGGTCACTGAAATTTATTCACTGGGGGCCCGGTTACACTCTCTTGTGCTTAATAAATAGCTTTATCTATTTTTATACCATTTTATCTTTTTCTCTTTAACAGAAAGTAAATATGTATAAAATTTGAAGGAACCAAACTAATGCTATGTTGTGTGTCTATCATTATTATTATTTTTTAAATTATTATTTTTCGTGACAGAGTCTCGCTCTGTTGCTTGGGCTAGAGTACTGTGGCATCAGCCTAGCTCAAAGCAACCTCAAACACCTGGGCTCAAGCGATCCTCCTGCCTCAGCCTCCCAAGTAGCTAGAACTACAGGCATGCGCCACCATGCCAGGCTAATTTTTTCTATTTGTAGTAGAGACGCTATTTTTCTATTTGTAGTAGTCTCGCTCTTGCTCAGGCTGCTCTCTGAACTCCTGATCTCAATCAATCCTCCTGACTCGGCCTCCCAGAGTGCTAGGATTACAGGCATGAGCCACCAGGCCCGGCCTGTGCATATTATTTTAATGAAGAAAATAAATTGATTATTGGCATTCGAACAGTATAAAATACCAGTTTGTACAGTATGACCCATATGTGACGATGTTACTCCCTTCCATTTCACACAAGGAAACAGACACAACTGTGCTTCACAGGTAGTACTGGCTTCACCCCTTGGTTTTGGCAGTGTTTGGGGAAATTATGCTAGGAAGAGCTTCTAGTGTCAGAGGATTAACACTGGCAGACTCTGTTCCATCTTTGCACTCTTGCTTACCTGCTGATTTTCTTAACCGTTCTTGTGCAATTGACAATTTGCTAACCTGCTTTTTTCTCTTTTTGTGAAGGTTTTGCATTACGGGGTTCATTCTTGCCTTACTGTACAGAAAAAGAAAAAAGGTTGGGTTTGTTATTGAACATTTTAAGCTTTTATACATTCTTGGAATGGTCAGATTCTGAACCAAAGAGCCAGAACCACAGGTCTGCTGTTAAGGGATTTTAAATTGTGCATTTTTAACATTACAGTGAAATAATTTAAGATATTCCTTGCTCATAGTATGAAGGGCTATTTTACATCATGTTGGTATGTAAGTTATTTTTTAAAAGGGAAAGTTTTTCTGAAAGGGGCGGCCTTGCAAAAATAACAGGAAAATACCTAATCCTACAATTTCCCCAGTAATAGCTAAAGATCAATCCAATGAGTTCTCTCACTAACAGGCACCCTGCAGGAGTTCTGTTTTGCAAAACTTCTGAAAAGAGCTGAATGGACGGAAAAGAGATGTTATTCTCTCTTTTTCAAAACTGTTTTTTTGAGAATCTGCTTTTACAGAGTTCCCGAGTAAACAGCAGGAGAACAAGCTACAGCCTCAACCATATCTCAAGGATAGAGTCACATCTCCTGTGATAATCCCTTCTCCAAGGAAAGGCAGGGAACCAAGTCTTAGACTTTGACACCCTGCTGCCATTTTTGTTATCATCTGACAGCCATCACTATTTTTTTTCTCTTCATGCCCCTTAAAATCAGCGATCTACTTGGCCTCACTGCTGGCACCCCATTCTTTTTCTTTGGGATGCCACCCCGTATCCTTGCTCTCTTTCTTTCCCCTTTCTTCCCCCCACCTCTTTCTTGCTCACTCTCTCTCTCCTCTAAGAAGGATAAAATAAACTTTTTTTTTTTGTTTTTATTTTTATGTATCCTAATCTCTGCGTGAGACATCTTTCTCCATCTGCACCATGAGCACCTACGAGGCTTTCCACCCTAACAGTTTCTTATGGTGTTTCAATGCTTGTGCTGATACAAAGTAAGTTATTACTTTGCACTTGGTGGTTTGGCCACTGAAAGGATACTGTATTGTAAGAGAAAAAAATCTTATTTCTTTAGACAACAAACTTAATGTTTTACTAAGTTCACTTCTGTTGATTGACTTCTAAATGAGTTTATGGTTCAGTGGCTGGGAATTGAGAAGTTGTTTGAAGTACGTTACGTAAACAGCGTATTACATGAAATGTACTCAGCTCAACTGCTATGTTTAAAATACACATTTTAAATCCCTCTTTACAGATAATAAAATAAAAGTGCATCTTTCTAGGTTGTAAACATGTGGTAGTACCAGAGTATTGTATAGTCAATGTTAAATGAAGTAAGTTAGGTAAACCTTGGCATATTATATGAAATGTACTCAGCTCAACTGCAGTGTTTAAGATACACATTTTAAATCCCTCTTTATGGATAATAACATAAAAGGACATCTTTCTGGGTTGTAAACATGTGGTAGTACCAGAGTATTGTACAGTCAATATTAAATAAAAGCCAAAATTGGAATGTGAAGAAAATAGGATTTGGTTAATTTATGGACTCATCTTTATTTTTGTCTTTGTTTAACTGAAAAAAAAAAATAAGATCCTGGAGTAGACTGACACATTCTGCTAAAAAATCCATTCTGTTAGAGACATAGACCAATGGATCAGAACAGACAACCCAGATATAAATCTGATCTTTGACAAGGCAGACAAAAACATACACTGGGGAAAAGAATACCTATTCAATAAATGGTGCTGGGAAAATTGGATAGCCACATTTAAAGACTGAAACAGGATCCGCACCTCTCACCACTCACAAAAATTAATTCACGATGGATAACAGACTTAAACCTAAGGCATGAAAACTATAAGAATTTTAGAAGAAAATGTTGGAAAAAGTTCTATAGACATCAGCCTAGGCAAAGAATTTATGAAGAAGACCCCCAAAGCAATCACAGCATCAACAAATAAATAAATGGGATATGATCAAATTAAAAAGCTTCTGCACAGCCAAGGAAACAATCATTAGAGCGAATAGACAACCTATAGAATGGGAGAAAATATTTGCATGTAATACATCTGATAAAGGGCTAATAACCATAATCTACAAAGAACTCAAGCAAATCAGCAGGAAAAAAAAAAAACCAAACCACTCAGTTAAAAAGTGGGCAAAAGACATGAACAGAAATTTTTCCAAAGATAGACTAATGGCCAACAAACATATGAAAAAATGCTCAACATCTCTAATCATCCAGGAAATGCAAATCAAAATCACAATGATGTATCACCTAACTCCAATGAAAACAGCTTTTGTCAAAAAAATCCCAAAACAACAAATGCTGGTGTGGATGCGGAGAGATAGGAACACTTATACACTGTTGGTGGGACTGCAAACTAGTACAACTTCTATGGAAAGTAGTTTGGAGATACCTCAAAGAATTAAAAGTAGACCTACCACTTGATCCAGCAATCCCACCACTGGGTATTTACCCAAAGGAAAAAAGGACATTTTATGAAAAAGGCATGAGCATACAAATGTTTATAGCAGCACAATTCACAACTGCAAAGATATGGAAACAACCCAAGTGCCCATCAATAAATGAGTGGATTAATAAAATGTGGTATATATATACCATGGAGTACTACTCATCCATAAAACACAATGGTGAACTAATACCTCTTGTATTAACCTGGATGAAACTGGAGACCATTCATCTAAGCGAAGTATCACAAGAATGGAAAAACAAACACAAAATGTACTCACCATTAAATTGGAACTAATCGAACAATACCTATGTGCACACATGGAAATAAAACTCATCGGAAATCAAGCAGGTGGTGGGAAGGAGAGGATGGGTAAATTCACACCTGATGGGTACAATGCATATTGTCTGGGTGATGGGCACACTTATAAGTTTGACTCAAACTGTACAAAAGCAATTTATGTAACCAAAATATTTATAGCCCTGTAATACTCTGAAATTAAAAGAAAAAAGTTCTCTCCCTAGGCCAGTTAAAAAAAGAAAACGAAAAAAAGAATCTGTTCCATTGAAGTGATCCATTTTACTTACACTGTCGCATCACAAGAGATTCACCCAGGGACCATGACCTGCTGGTGTGTGCGGATATTTACAAAAACAGGACAAACCACCCATTGGGATATAAGATAGCAATCACGAAATAAAGACTGTGGCTTGTTTAGGTGTAATACCCTGATTCCCAAAGTTAGTTACAGTGGGGTCTTACTGTTTTTGTGTCAGAAGGATTTACTCAGACTGCTGTACTCTTCACTTGATGTGACAAAATGCTATTAATCTAAATACTTGTAAATAAAATACCTGTATTTAGATTTGTTTTTCTTTTTTTTTTAAAAAAAAAAAGAAATCTAGAGGTCTCAGGTAGGTTTATCCCAAGAATTTAAGGTTGATCTAACATTCGAAAAAATTAATGTAACTTACCATATTAACAGACTAAAACAGAAAAACCATATGATCATCTCACTACATGCAAAAAAAGCATTTGACAAACTCCAACATCTACACACAATAAAAACTAAGCAAACTAGGATTAAAAGGAAATTTCCTCAAACTGATAAAGAGCATCTATGAAAAACCTACAGCTAATATCATACTTGGTGGTAAAAGACTGAATGCTCTACCCTATGCATTGGAAATCCACATGTAAAAAAGAAAGAACTTTGATCCATACCTTGTATGACAAAAAAAGTTAAAAATTGGATCATAGATCTAAACGTAAAACCTAAAACTATAAAATTTCTAAGAGAAAACAGGAGAAAGTCTTTGTGATCTAGTATCAGGCCAGGGTATCTCAACCTTGCCACTAGTGGCATTTTGGGCTGGTTAATTCTTTCTTGTTGGTAGGAGGGCTGTCCTGTATTCTGTAGGATATTTACCAGCATTCTTGGTCACTTACCACTAGATATCAGTAGCATCACAGCTGTGACAACCAAAAATGTCTCCAAACATTGCCAAATGCCCCCTTAGGTATAAAATCACCCTCAGTTGAGAACTAGAGCACGAGGCAAAAATTTCTTAGATACAATACCAAAAGTGTGATCCACAAAAAAATGGTATCTTGAACTTCACGAAATTCAGAACTCTTCAAGCTACAGACTATCAGGAAATATCTGCAAATCCATAAAGGATTTATATCCAGAATATACAAAGAACTTTTACAATTCAATAATAAGAAAACAAACTCAATTTATTAAAGGTGCGAAAGATTTCACTATGTTGCCAAAATGATGTACACATGACAAATAAACATGAAAATATACTTACCATCATCAGTTAAGAGGGAAATATAAATTAAAACCACACTGAGACACTGCTACACACCTATCAGAATGCCTAAAATTAAAAAGACTGACCATACCGAGTACTGGCAAGGATAAGGAATAACTGGAACTCTCATATACTGATAATGGAAATATAAAATGGCACAGCCATTTTGGAAAACAGTTTGGAAGCTTCTTTAAAAGTTAACCACATACTGATGACCCAGCCATTCCCTCCTCAGTATTTGCCCAACATAAAGCGTAAGTCCATACAAAGAACTATACGCAAATGTACACAATAGCTTCATTTGTAGTAGCCCAAACTGGAAACAGCCCAAATGTCCATCGAAAGGTGACTGGACAAACTGTGGTTACACCCGTACAATGGAGTACTACTCTGCAATAAAAAGGAATGAACTATTGATACATGCAATACACATGAATCTCAAATTAACTGTACTGAAAGAAGCCAGAAAAAGAGAGTACTTACTGTATGATTCTATTTATAAAAAATTCCAGAAAATGCAAACTAAAGTTACAGAAACAGATCAGAAGTTGCCTTGGGAAGAGGGGACAGAGGGGCTGGAGGTAGGGACTACAAGGGATCAGGAGGAAACTTTTTGGGGTGATGGGTATATTGATTATGACAATGGTTCCACGGCAAAACTTATCAAATTGTGCATTTATTTTTTTAGAGTTAGGGTCTTGCTCTGTCACCCAGGCTGGACTGCAGTGGCATGATCGTAGCTCACTGTAACCTCAAACTCCTGGGCTCAAGTGATCCTCCCCCGCTTCAGTCTCCTGAATAGCTAAGACTATAGGAGCATACAACCACACCCGACTAATTTTTCAACTTTTTTTGTAGAGATGAGGTTTTGCCCAGGTTGGTCTCAAACTCCTGGCCTCAAGCAATCCTCCCGCCTCAGCCTCCCAAAGTGCTGAGATTAGAGGAGTGAGCCAGCATGCCCAGTTCCAAAATTGTACACTTTAAATATGTGTGGTTTATTGTATGTCAATTATGCCTCAATAAATCTGTTGAGAAAATTTAAAGATCTCTGATAATTCTAAATAATTTGATTTTATTTGCTGGTATCTTTTATTGGATGTACCACACTTGCGAAGTTGGCTATTGTAATTCTGAGAAAATAAATTAGTATTTATCCAAAAATCCTTTATGAAACTCAAGTTCAATGTTGCCTCTAACAAAGAATGACACTAGTATCCACGAAAACAAAGAGTTAAAGGAGAGTAGCAGACAAGTCTTAAAGGCTTTTGCTGATCTGAATCCTCCCTTTCATTTTTATTGCCTAATAATCTCATGGGATTCTACCTGAGATCCTAGTGTCTTGTGCAATGGTATTTTTTAGTGTGCCTATACAGGAGGCTGACATTCCCCCTCTCCTGCCTGTACCCCTATATAGGACTAAAATGATAATGAGCAAACGAACTGAACCTGCAAACTTTGGAATAAATTCAAGGACACTTGATTTGAGAATCAAAATGAGCAAAAAAATAAAGACTTTAAAAATTTTGAGCAGCTCTGCAATAATTTGGTATCAGAACATATGAAGCCTAGAATATTACAGTGAGAAAAAGATAAAGCTTGTTTAACATGCTTTCACATTAGAGAAAAACATGACTTAGAAATAACATGAGCCCACAACCTTTAAAGAAAAAGTCATATTCTGCTTTTATTACAATGATTTCTATAGCCTCTTCTCTACTGCCATTTTGTCCAGCTCCAATAGTCATATAAAACAGTCAAACATGTGCCCTCAGAACCCAGTTTTGTTCCTGAATGTTAGTCTCCATTAAAGGAACCAGGGTTCTTTGGTGAGCAATGTATTCCATGTTTTAGAAAAAACAACTCAAGGTGAGTCTGGGGGTATCCTAACCATTATCACAAAGAATGTTTTCAGCAGTTCCTGGGGAGGGGGAGTTGTTAAAAAAGGATGAAGAGATAGACTTGACAAGAGGGCTACTAGGCACAAGTAGGAACAATCTGAGTATCAATGAGAAAAATTACACACTCACCATAAATGTTAAGATAAAAAAGACTAACAACTACAAATATTGGAAAAAATGCAGAGCAAGTGGAAGTCTCATATACTGTTGCAGGAAAGTAAAATAGTATAATCCTTTGGAAAAAATGTCTGGCAGTTTTTTATTAAACTAAACATACACCTACCCAACGACCCAAAAATTCCAACCCTAGATATTTACCCAAGAGAAATGAAGACGTATGATCATGAAACATTTATACAAGAATGTTCATAGCAGCTTTATTCATAACAGAAACCAAAAAGAGCAGAAAGAGCCCAGGTGTCCATCAACAGAAAAATGGAAAAACAAACTGTGACATATTCACAAAAAAGAATACTCAGCAATAAAAAGAAATGAACCACTAATACATGTAACAACATGAATAAATCTCAAAAACGTTATGCTGAGTGAAAGAAGCATTATGCTCTGTATCATTTTACTTATATGCAGTTTTAGAATAGGCAAATTTAACTTGTGATATAAGAGAATCAGAACAGTAGTCATACCTGAGGGGTGGGGAGGGGATAGACTGGGGAGTGGAATTAAGAAACTTCGTAGGACAATTGCAATGTTCTAAATTTTGAAGAGTTTCTGTAAAGGCTCTGCAAATTTATACTTAAGATTTGTGATTTTCATTGCATGTAAACATTAAATCAAAAAATTTAAAAACTAAATATTAAACTGTAGTTAATGATATGCAGCTGAAGTATTAGGAGGAAAATTCTTTCAATTTTACTATATGTTTGAAAATTTTCATCATAACATAATGGGGAAAAGCTCTCAGTTGGTCTTAATCTTTCTTTTTTTCGAGACAGAGTCTCACTCTGTCACCCTGGCTAGAGTGCAGTTCCTGGGCTCAAGTAATCCTCCTGCCTCAGCCTTCCGAGTAGCTGGGACTACAGGTAAGCGCCACCATGCCCAGCTAATTTTTTCTATTTTTAGTAGAGATGGGGTCTTGCTCTTGCTCAGGCTGGTCTTGAACTCCTGACCTCGAGTGATCCTCCTGCCTCAGCCTCCTGGAGTGCTGGTATTACAGGTGTCAGCCACTGTGCCCAGCTGGTCTTATTTTTCTATTACATATCCTTTGCTTAAAATAAAGTATTTTTTTCTGGTCTTTTTTTTTTTTTTTTTTTTTTTTT
>RJWJ010006084.1:0-64485 GCA_004363605.1 Indri indri
AGAGGTGGAGCTGATGGTGGAGGTGACAGTGGTGATGGTGACAGTGATAGTGGTGGAGGTGATGATGGAGGTGGAGGTGTCAGTGGTGACGGTGATGGTGACAGTGGCGGAGGTGGAGGTCCTGGCTGTAGTTTGTGGGGCCAGCTGATGGCGATGACCATGATAAGGACAGTGTGGGGCTGGGTTGTTTGGTGAAGACAGGATGGGATTGAGGTGGGGAAGAGAGAAGCCACAGTCTGAGACCAGGGCAGGGGCCCGGGTGGCTTGGTGTCCGCCTCAAGGCTGGGGACTGTCAGGTGGAGTGAAACCCTTGTGCCAGTGAAGGATTTGGTGCCATTTGTGAATGTTGGGAAGAGGTGAGACCAGGTGTGTGTGGGGCTGGGGAAGTGGCAGCGAGGGAGGGCTGAAGCCACTTCAAAGCCAGCCGCGTCCACACCGTGGGCTCACACACCCGCTCTGCAGATGTGACCTCGCGCCTTGACTCGCCTCTGCACAGCATGGCCCCCGCCTGGTGCTGTCTCTCTGTTGTCCACTCAGAGGCTCCTGAGAGGTCACTTTTCCTGGGGAGCTTCTTGGGACAGCTCCCGCACCAGAGTCAGCCCCTCATCCTCCTCTGGCCCTGTCCTTGCTGCCCTGCTCTGCCACCGTCCCAAAGGCTGCCAGGCCTTGGACAGCACTGGGGTCAGGTGCCCAGCACTGCGGGCACACAGCTGAGATTCCTGGAGTGTGTGGACATCTTGGCTCTGGGGCTGCGGGCCAGTTCTGGGCCCTTCCACGTGCCACAATTTACCCGTGGGCCAAGGGATCAGGCTGGATGGCCCCAAGCAGGGCGCCAGGAGGCCTCCCTACCAGGACTGGGGCTGATGGCGTCAGTGGCAGCTCTGGCAGTGACCTGAGTGTGAGCACAGCTTGGCGGAGCCAGGCAGGCTGGAGGAGCCCCAGGAAGCCCCCTCCCTCCAGGGCATTGGAGACCACCCTCCTCCCCGCCTGGATGCCATGGCAACAGCCTCCTCTCCCCCTCCCCCCGGGTTGGGAAGGCTGGGCTGAGTCACAGTCCCCACTGGGAACATGACAGGGCCGTCCTGCAGGACACGGCTCTGGTCCAGGCTCAGTGGGAGGCAGGGTGGGTGCAGGGAGGGGCGGCGAAGGGCCAGGCTCCCTCCCAGAGCGGGGACAGGTACGGGGCTCAGGATGGGGAAGGCTACAAGAGCAGACCCTTCTGGTACCAGCTAAGCCTGACCCCTGGGGCCCTTTGGCAAGCACAGCCCCCTCCCCGCCCTGAGCCTGGGGCTCACATGGTCCTTCCCAAGCCGAGAAGACACTCTGGAGAAGCTAGCGGGGACACGGAGGCCATTCTGCCAGGCTGGGGGAGTGGGGAGTGCGGAACTGTCCCACCGGCCCATCAGGCAGAGCCCAGGATGGCTGGCGCAGGGCTCTAGAAATCTCTGCACCTCGCCCTACCCCCAGGGAGCCAAACCTTCGTGGCACCCACTAGGGAGGGTGGAGTGTGCAGGTGGTAGGGAGAGACACAGCCAGGACTTTCCCACCTCTAACCCAGGCTGAGGCTCTGGGGGACCAGTCCCAACCCAGGCAGTGGGGTGTGACCAGTGTGGAGGGAGGGGATGGCTGAAGTGGAGACCAGCAGCCTGGGGGCTGGAGGGAGGGGCTGCCGATGGAACCCCCAGAATTAGGAAAGCACAGATCTAAGACCCGGGGCTGGGGCCACCCTGCTCAGGGCTCAGCAGGTGTCCTCCAAGGGTCTGCCTCCTCCCCAGGGCCAGAAGCCACTGTGGCATCCCCCGTATTTACAGCCCTTACCCTGCGTCCCTGGGATGCCCCTCCCCCAAACTCTGGGGGTGACAAACCCAGGGAAAGAGGAGTGCCACCTGCCTGCTCCAGCCTCCCTCCCCTCTGCCCAGCCCTCTTCTGCCCCCAGAAGCCCAGACCCCACGCTGCCGGCAGCCCACACCTGGAGACAGGAAGCTCGGCCCTTCCCAGGAACAGTCACGGCCATCTCCACCTGGGGTGGGCTTTATTTCCACTGTTGTCACGACGTGAAAATACGAAGACAGCACTCACTTCCATGACTGTCACGGCTACAGCAGGTGGGTCCGTGCAAATAAGACCTTCCCACCAAACGCTAAGCACAGACAACTGTCCTCTGGGGTCACCGGAGCCACCCTCTGACCCCAGGGGCAGAGCAGCAGCAAGACCTGGGGCAGGGGGCTGGGCCAACATAGTGTGCTCTCCCGCACGGTCAGCGTCTCAAACACATGCACGCGGACACGTTTCATCTGAACCGTGTCGGTTACTAAATTAAAAGTGACCACTTCTCTTTACCTTAACTTCACAGTAACTGTGTGCAGAAAACAGACTCCAGTGCTGATAACCCAAGGCAGGCTGCCCTGCCCAGGAAAGGGAAGTTCTTCCCCGACGAGAACCACGGCAGGTGGGCAGGGCCACATCTCCCTGCTCAGGCTCAGGCGAGGTGCGCCTGCCCATCTGCAGGGCTTGGGCCCCGCCATGGGCTGGACAGACAGACAGACAGACATGGACACACACACACAGACTCACGGAAACCCCCAATCATGGAGCATATCACACGGGGTGAGAAGTCCCCCCGGCACTGCCCAAGGCGGGGGTCGAGGGCAGGACAGCCAGAGCAGGGGCCCCCCTACCCCGAGCGTCACTGGGAGACGCTGGGCTCCGGGCCGCTGCCTGCGCACCTGGGGAGTCCGGCATGCGGGAATGAACCTTGGACGTGTTCACCTGCGGCAGGCCAAGTGTCCTCCCGCTCCAGGTGAGGCAGACATAGAAATATGACATCAAGTGTCAGGAGAAGAGAAAATAACTCAGGCTTGGCCAGACTCTGTCCTCTGTGCCGTTTCCAGTCACAGCAGACAGCCCAAGTGGTGTGGGGGAAACACCTGCTGGCCCCCAGAAGCCGGGGCCAGGCTCCCCGCCCCTCACCCGCCCAGTAGGTGGGGGGAGCAGGGGACCCAAACCTACTGCAAATGCAGGGCCTGCTGTTTACGTGCGGGGAGCGCCAGCCGCCCCCCCCCAGCCACTTTCACGCCCACCCCACCGCCCTGCAAACATTGCTCCTGGCAAATGGCAGACTGTGGCCCCTGCCCAGTGCTCTGGAAATGACCACAGCTCCAGAGAGACCCTAGCAGGCAGGGGAGTGACCTTTAGGACCAGGCTCACCTGGCCTAGCAGCAGCCTGTGACACACGGAGCCCGGCTCAGAGTGGGGACTGCCGTCGTACCCACCCCCCACCCCACCCCACCTCCGGAGATGCTCAGAAGCACCCCAGACTCGCATTCAGGCAAGAGGGCAGCACAGCACAGTGGCCCACCAGTGGACACCTGGCAACCTTGGGGAGCCTCTTTCTGGGTCTAAAGAGAAGCCATTTCCAAATTCCCACTTTCTCTGTCCAAAGTTACAGTGTAGTCAGGATCCATGTCCCACCCCAGTGGTGGTAGCTCCAGAGCCACTCAGCTTCTAGCTGGCTCCACTCCTGCTGTCTGGGATCCCCGCTGGGACTGCACCCGCCCCACTCCGTGACACCAGCTGTGCCCAGATGGCCCCTCCTGGCACTCTCCCTGCCCTAGGCCTTCCCAGCAGGAGTTCCTGCTGCCACCCACCAGGAGTGGCCTGTTCCCTTTGAGCGCCCCATCGGGACTCATACTAAGAACTTATCTGACGCGTAAATCATTCACCTAGCATGGAGCCAGGCTCTCAAGGATACCCCCACAGTATGACAGAGAAGTGGTAAGGAACGTCCCTGGACGGAAGATGAACGTGCCGCCTCACACTCAGGGACCTGGGCAAAAGCCAGGTGCCCACTGGACACCCTGGCAACTTGGCTGGAGAGGATGGTGAGAGGAAGATGGCGTGGCAGTCTGGGCAGGGCACAGCCCGGGGGCAGGAGTGAGCTGGAGTGGGGGGAGGGGAGGCAAGGCAGGAGGAAGGCTGCCCAAGTCACCCCGAGTCTGAGGCCATGTTCCAGGAAGCAGCAGTGTGCTTTCTGCAGAGTGGGTCCAGAAGTCCAGCCTCAGAGGCTCCCCCCGGTCCATTCCTGTGTCCCACCTGCCCTGCCCCTTCCCTTCCACGCCACCCCCAGGGACCCATCACACCAGCAGGGACTTGACCAGGCCACAGTGGAACTTGCGGACGTGGCGGTACAGGTCCCCAGACTGCGTGAACCGGCGCTCGCACCAGCGGCAGGCGTGGGGCTTCTCCCGCGTGTGCACCACAGCGTGCCGGCTCAGGTTGTGGGAGTACTGGAAGCTCTTGCCACACTGCACGCAGGTGTAGGGCTTCTCGCCCGAGTGTGTCCGCTCATGCCTCTTCAGTGTGTATGTGCACGAGAAGGTCTTCCTGCAGATTGGGCACGTGGGTACGGCACCACTGGGCGAGAGCCGGGTCCGAGGGGCGTCCCGCTCACGGAAGTGGGCGCTGAGGTGCAGCTGCAGCACGTGGGAGCTGGGAAACAGCTTGCTACACAGTGGGCAGATGCAGAGGTGCCCACCAGGCCCCAGCTCACCCTCACTCACCACCCGCTCTGCATCCAGCTCCCGCTCCCGGCTGCCACTGACGGGCAGTGGCTCCAAGCCCACTCTCAGGCCCTTGGCTGCAGGAACACAGGGTGGCTTCAGGGGGGTCTGGGGACTCCTGGGGCTGCTGCTGTTCTGTTCGGACAGTGAGTCCTGCTCGTCCTTCACCAGTGGCCGGGCTCCTTGCTGCAGCCGGCCACAGAGGGGTGTCTGGAAGATGCAGGGGGGGTGGACCACCTCCTGCCTTTGGCCAGGCTTCAGGGACAGGTCCAGAGCCTGGTCTGACTCTCCTGGGGCCTGCCAGGGAGGAGGCCTGGATGCTCGCAAAGGGAGGGCAGCCTTGACCCCAACCTGGGGGAGCGTGGTCTTCTGGGCAGCTGGGTAGAGGTCAGGAGTCCAGGCAGGCCAGGGACATGGTGGCTGACGAGGTCGCTCCGCGCGAGGGGCTGGGGTCTCAAGGTCCACCTTTCGGTCCTTGTCCCTGAGCCTGCCCTTGCAGACCTTGACGATGTCATACATGTGCAGGTAGCTGGCGGCGGCCAGCACGTCCTCGACAGGCAGGCTGCGCAGGTCCAGGCGGCCCTCGTACATGAAGTCCAGCAGACTGCCGAAGGCGGGCGCCGTGACGATGTCGCCGTTGAGCCGCACCGTGTCGCGGCTGCCGGCGGGCCGGTCCCTGTAGAAGAGATGGAAGTAGACGCTGCACGCGGCCAGCACGGCGCGGTGGGCCGGGAAGCGCGCGTCGCCCACCAGCACGGTGCAGTCGCACAGGAAGCCCAGCTCGCGCTGCTGCCTCAGGCGGCCCAGCAGCCGCCCGCCGTGCTCGGGGAACTCCATGCCGCCGCCGTCATCACCTGGGCACAAACGGGACGCCCGTCAGCGCGCCTGGAGCGCCCGCGAAGCGCCCTGCCCGGCGCAGGCAGCGCGGAAAGAGTGGCGCGGGGGGCCGCGCGGAACCGCCGCCCGGAGCCGCTCTGGGCACCTGCCCCGAGCAGGAAAAACTCGATCGAAAGTAAACAGAAGCCGCTGCGCCGCGGGGGCGGGTCCCGGGGCGCGGGCAGAGGGGCCGGAGCCGCGCGGACCTGCGCGCGTCCCCTCCCGGGCGCCCCCGAACTTCAGTCCCGGGCCGCCGCCGCCCGCCCGGCGCGACCCCCGACGCCCCAGTCGCTGCGCTGCCGCCGCCGCCGCCCGCCCGCGCCTCCGCGCCGCCTCCAGCTGCCGCCCGGCCCGCCAGATGCCGCCGCCGCCGGCCCCATTTATGGCAGCGCGGCCGCGGGGAGCGGGCCGGCGGGCGGGGCGGGCGGAGCCGGGAGCCGCCCCCCGCGCTCACCTCCGCCGCCCGAGCTCCTCTCGGTCTGCGCCTGCCCCGCGCGCCCTCCCGGGGCGGCCCCGGCGGGCACCGAGCTGCGGGCAGCGCGCCCCGGCGGGGAGGGCGCGGCACCGGGAGGGCGCCGGGCGGGGCGCGCTGCAACTTGACCGGCCCGGCGCCGCCCGCCCCGCCCCGCGGAGAGCGAAACTCGGGCGGGAGCTGGAGGGGGCGGGCCGAGGCGACTTCCCGGAGCGGCGGAACCGCTGAGGTCACCCTCGCCACCCCTTCCCGGCCCGCCCCGCCTGGCCCGGCCCCTCGCGCCGACAGCGGGGGCACTGGGGTGGGAGCGGGCTTTGGGGTGCAGCGCGGAGGCTGGGGGGGTGTCTCTCGCGATACTTGCTGCCTCGGCCTCGGTGCCTCCCCCGTGGGGTCCCAACTGCGCCCGTCTGCAGAGACCCCTTCAGAGGGTCCGCTCCCACCCAGGCCTGCGCTGGGGCAGTCATCCAAAGGCACAGCCGGACCCGGCCTCCTGCCACCTAGCAGGTCGCAGGCCGGGGGATGGGGGAGGGGCGCATGGGTGGGGTCGTAAATTTTGAAAAAAAAATGACATCTCCTTTTTCCTTGAACGCCTTCTTTTGAATTTAAGTTAATTCAGCCGGGACCCTCTTCCACATACTCAAGCGGGATCTCGACCTCGGAGTCCAGACGGGGGACTCCCACCCTCTCAGCAGAGCCCAGCCCAGCGCGGACTGGGGACCAGCGCTCTGAGCTGCTGCCCGGCTCGGAGGACAGGGCACGTCACAGCAGACCCGGCGGAGTGGGGGGGACACACGCGGTAACCGAGGGAGGCGGAAGCCCTCCAGAGCCCGGGTCAGGCTGGAAAGTGTTCAGAGGAGGAGACAGCCAAGAAGGGCCAGGACCGTGTCCTGGGCAGGGTGTTCTCGGAGGAGCAGCAGCATGAAGGTGTGAGCGGAGACACCTAGTTCTGGGATAAGGAAATAGAAACAACGACAAGGCTGGGGGTCGTAGTGCTAACTCTGGAGCCTTTTCCGGGGCATGACCGAAAGGGGCTGCCCTTGGCCAAGCAGGTTTGAAGGCACTTCGGACCATCGCCGGGATCATCTTCACAACGACCCCTTAACCAGATGCTCTTACTTTTATCCCTTTTTGGTGAGGGAGGTTAGGGAAGGTGCCCAGGGCCACACAACGGGCGGTCAGTCTCTCATTCTGCACCGCCCAGAGCAGGAAGGTGGAGGATGTGTGGGGGCTGAGTGGGCCAGGGCTGGCGCAGTGGCTGGGGGCAGAAAGGAGGCTTTGACCCGGGATTGGGGGGTCTGCGAGAGGGGCTGGATTACAAGGGGTGTCCCGGGCCAGGTGTGTGTGGGCGGGAGGAGTGGGGCCCACCAGAGTTATGTCTGAAGTCTGTGGGAAGGAAAGCCGCATTGTTACACTAAAAAATTATTCCTTGTTTGACCGGACGTCCTGCATTTTTATGTCCTCAGTCTGGCAACTGCAGCTTGGAACCGTGGAATCACGCTGCACTCACAGCCACTGGGACCGGCCGAGTGACAGCAGAGGCCTGGCTCCCTTGGATGGCCGCCCACTCTGAGGACCCTCAGGAGGCCCAGCACCTCTTCCTCTGCGCATTTAAATAATTACGTCCTCCTCCCCAGCCCCCACCAGGAATGGCTGCATTCATGTCAGTTCAAGGTGAACCCTGAGGGACTGCCCCCTTCCCCTTCCGGCCCTCCCTGGGTCAAAGCCCTGCCCCTCCCCTCCCAGCCTAGAGCTCCACCAACCCCTGACCTCTTTGAACCTTGATAACGCTCATCTGCAAAATGGGGATCCGAGTGCTTCCCAGGTCTTTGTGAAAATTAACTGCCGGGCCTGGCACTCAGAGATCTCAGGGCCTTTGCACTGCTGGTCACTCACGTTCTGGAATGTTCTCCAAAAAACCTTTCATTGGCTCCTCTTCATCCCTGCCTCTGCTCAATGTCACCTCCTCAGCCAGGGTAGTGTTTCCTGAGCACCTAGCGAAGATTCCTCCTTACCCCCGGCGGCCCATCCTCCTCTCCTGCCTGAGCCTAGTGGGTGTGCACTCGATGTCTGTTGAGTGAGTGCACGATGGTGGCTTCTGTGAGGGATGAGAGCTGCTTCCACCATTCCTCCAGCACTGCCTCCCACGCCCCAGCCCGACCCGAGCACCTGAGGCTGGGGAAGGGCAGTCCATGCAGTGGCTCTGGCTGACAGGCCAGCAGCTCCCCACCCAGGCTGGGGGTGTGTGCCTTGTCTGCCCTGCCTGCTGGCGGACAGAGCAAGCCTTGGGCACTTGATAGAGGTAGTGGTGCTCGGGAGGGTCAGGATGCTGCCTGCAGGAGCTGGGGTAACATCTAGAAGGTCCAGCTAGGGACGGGCCAGAGCAGGGGAGGGGACAGTGGGAGCAACATCTGAGTTCTAGTCATTCCTGTCCCAACACTCTAGGATGGGCTGTCCCAGGAAGCCCATTTTGGGTCCTGGAAGCCCCACCAGCCTGCAGCCCCCAGATCCTCTCTCCACTGGCTCCATCTCAGGCACAGGGATGACAGGAGGCTGTCGAAGAGCCACAGTCGTGGTGGCACGGTGGCCATCTGGCCTGGGAGCTGCCCCAAGGCCCAGCCCTGCAGCTGCTGTCGAGACCACGCAGCCCTGGGCCCTTGAGTCTTGCCCCATGGCCGGCAGCTGCGGGAGGTGACAGGGCGAGAGGCCGCTGGAGGGGACAGGTGGTACCCTCCTTGGGGCCGAGTGCAGCAGTTTTTGCTGGAAACACCTGGCCAGAGAGTCCCCAAAGTGGCCATTCCATCGGGGTGGGGTGTGTTCTCGAAGAGAGGGCTCTGCTTTCCCTGCAGGAAGCCAGAGGAGAGGGGGCTGGCCCTGTCCTCCAGGAGACCCCAGTCTTGAGGGATGGCACAGATGTGAAGACAGGACTGGGTGTGGGGCTCACAGCAGGTCATGGCACCAGCTGGTCCCAGAGCATCAGGCCACAGCGGGGGGCGGGGGGTACCTGTAAGCTGGGAGGTTAGCACCCCTGTGAGAACAGCCTGGGAACCAGTGCCTCTCCTGAGAGTGGGCACCACTCGCTGGCCACCCTGCCCCTGCCCCTCTGCCTCCTCCTCAGGTTCCCTCCCTTCTCCATAGTGTGGCCAAGCCCAGGATGGGGGTGGGTACAGGGGACTCTTCTAGGGGAGCCATGGGCAGGTGGGACAGTCCCAGAGGAGCCCTGAGGTGGCCCATGGTGAAGGTTTGCCGTGAGAGTGACGGACAGACGTCCAGGCTCTGGGGTCAGGCATCCAGTCCACACAGCACAAACCGGCTGGGCCTCTGACTTGGCCCCCTCGGGGCAGGGCCCTGCCTGGGGTCACGAAGTCTGAGCTGGAACAGCTATGCTGGGGTGGGGCCTTGGGCAGAGGTGCCCATGGGAGAGGCAAGAACTGGGAGTCCCCCTCCCGAGGATTGAGTACCCCCTGTGCAAAGGGACAGAGTCCTCTGGGAGTGTCCTTCTCTGGGTCAGCCCCAGGAGGCAGGGACACAGTCCCAGTTTTGGCTGCAGACTGTCCTGGGGGCTCCACTGGGCTGAACCTGCTTCTGTCTATGTGCCCCCGACCCTGCCCCATCCCCCATTCCGAGCCCTAGATGAGCTTTGGCTCTGGATAAAAAACAAAATGACCCCCCCCCCCCAAATACTTACCAACCCCAGGAAGGTAACTCACAAGTCTTCCTCTTACAAAAGGGTTATCAGCCCTGGGCCTTGGGTGGGGGACGGGCAATTGGAGAAACTTCTGGCTTTAGCCCCAGAGCCACCTCCCAGGGAGGGTTTGGGGTGGGGGTCACCTGCAGTGTCCCCTGAATCTGCAGGGGGATGGCGTTTGCATCACACTCAGAGGAGGCTCTTCTTTCCCAGGGCCTGTGGACAGGGTGCCTGGGGCCCGTCTGTGTCCAGCAGGGAGGGTCCTGGGCTTTTTCAGCCGTCACAGCCCTTCCCTTGAGTCTGACTCCCCCCCACCCCAACAGACAAACACAGTTCCTCCTCTGGGTGTCTGCGGCAGCTCAGGGTGGGATGTCAGGCCAGGTATGCCCCTCCCTTCATCACCAGCAAAGTCCCTCCCTGTGTGTGTAGCAGGCAGCACATGGGGGAATGACAGCTCCCCTCCCAGCATTCCCCCAGAGGGCTGCCCCGTGCTCCCGCGGGCCACTCTACCCCAGGGGCCCACTTACACCCTGCCCCCACCGCGCCCTGGGCTGGCACGTTCACACGGGGCGGGGCGCACTCTGAAAGTCACCCTAACCTACCCTTCCCAAAGTCGGCTTAAGTCTGGGATTGTCCCAGACCGGCCTCAGGCCCATTCTACTAGGGTCGCTGCAGAGCTAGGCCCAGGAGGGCAGGGTCACTTTACAAAAGGGGAGACTGAGGCCAGAGAGGACATGGCCCCGGGACGGGCAGGACGGCGGTCCAGCGGCCCCGTCAGCGGCCCAGGCCCCCAGGCCGCCCTCGCCCGCCGCGCGCTGGGGCCCGGGGCGGCGGAGGCGGATGTGGGCGGGCGGCGCGGGGCGGGCGCGGGGCGGGGAGAGGGCGGGCCGGCAGCGGCAGGACCGAGCGCGGCGGCGGCCGGCCCAGCGCAGCCAGCGCGGCCGGAGGACGGGAGCAGGCGGCCGAGCACTGAGCGCGGGCCCGGGCAGCGGGCGGCGGCACGCGAGGCCGGGCCCCAGCAGCGCGCGCCCGCCGCGGCCTCCAGCCGGCCCCGCGCAGCGCCGGCCCGCGGGGATGCGGAGCGGCGGGCGCCGGAGGCCGCGGCCCGGCTAGGCCCGCGCTCGCGCCCGGACGCGGCGGCCCGGTGAGTCCCCGCCCCGCCCGGCCGATTCCCTCCCTCCGGGCTGCTTTGTTCGGGCCGGGCCGGGCCGGGCCGCGGCGCAGCCGGGCGGGAGCGGGAGCAGGAAGTGGCCGCGGCCTGGCGGGGCGGGCGGGCGGGCCTCGCCGGGCGCCGGGGTGCGGGCCCGGCCTTCCGCATGACCTTGGCGCGGCCGTTCCAGGCGAGGCCCGGGCTGGGAAGGGGCGCCGCCGGGGCCGGCCGGGGTTGGGGCGCCGGGCTCCCGGGTCGGCCGGCAGAGTAGGCGCTCGCTCGGGGTCGGGAGGCGGGTTTGCCCCGCGGCCTTCGAGTCTGTGGGAGGGACCTGGGAAGGAGACCTCATTTCCCAGGGACGGAAAGTTGTGCGCGGTGGCCGGGCGCCTGGGCTGGCCTACAAAGGACTCCAACTCTCCTGGGCCCTGAGACTGCTTCCTGTCCTGGGTGGATGTCCTGCCTGCCCATCCCAGAGGAGGGGCCTGGAGGGCAGCTGGGCTTGCCTCCCAGATTGGGGGTCCGGGGACGGCTGAGGGATTTGTCCCCAGGCGGGGTGCCACAGTAGACCGGCGTGGGCTTGGGCCTGTGCTCTGGCCAGACGCCCCAACGTTCACTCCTGGGTCCCTCGGCCTGGCTCCAGTGGCCTCCCAGTGGCTGTTGAGCCCCCCATCCAAGGGGAGGGTGGGGTGCACTGGTGGGGGCGTGGTTCCCGCCCCCATCCCCAGCTGCATGGATGGCTCATGGACCAGTGCTCTGGAGGTGGGGGGAGGGAGCCCTCTCAGAACACAGCATTTTCTAAAAAGTTGTGACTCAACTAACGATAGTGACAGCAGTACGCACTGGGTGAAGGCCCCAGGGCACAGAAGCTGTGGCGTGTGGGGGTCCTCTCTGTGCGGCCACTCTACACCCAGAGCAGCTCGGGCTCAGGCCTGGTGTATACGTTTCCACGCAGAGGTGCACCGCCCTGTGTGTGCACAGATATATTTTTACACGCGGCTCCCGACAGCTGTCTGACTCTGTCAGCAGCAGGCCTCCGGGGCTTGGATGGGGGTGGGGGATATCAGAGGTCTTTGGGTCCAGCCCTGGGCCGCTGGGCCATGCCCGCTCATTATCACCAGAGTTCCTGTGCCCGCCGTGTGCTGGGGCTCAGAGCCCTGCACTCAGAACCCTGTCTCAGCAGTGTCCCCCCCTGGCTGGCTTCCTGTCGCTGCCCGGGGGCCTGCCAGCTAACATCAGGTACTTTTGTCTTGGGGCAAGGTGTAACCTTCCCTGTCCTGGCACGAGACAAGGCAGTGGGGCCTTCCTGCCATTCTAAATTCAGCTTAAGACAGCCAGTGCAAAGCGACCCTCCCTGGGTGCCCAGACTGTGCCTCAGGAGACCAGAAAGGTGGGCTGGTGGGACAGCGTCACGGCCGGCCACGGAGGGATCCATGTTGGGACCCATTCCACGGAAGTCCCCAGAGGTCTCTGCCTGGCCTGGACGTCCCAGAGAGGATCCTCCTCCCCTTAGGAGTGCCCACCTAGAAGGCTGGAAGAGCATGCCAAGTGCTCTTTCCCGGCATGCCCAGAGTTGGTGACTTGGGAACTGGGTTTTGAGGGATGCTTAGGAGTTCATCCAGCAAGGAGAAATGAGGAGGGCCATGAAGGATCAATGGCCAAAGTGTGCTCAAGTGAGGGCTGGCTGGTGGGCCACCGCAGGGCTGGGGCTTGTGCAGTGCCCCCCCATTTGTTGCCTCCTGAATGCTGTGATTATGGGTCTGTAACCACCTTGAACTGGGTGCTCCTCACCGACAGGACCTGTCTGAACCTCTCTTTGTCCCCCGCGCCCAGCGCTGGGCCCGGCAAAACCAGAGGTGCCTGGTACATGTTGGCCGAATGAATAAGCCAGATTGAGCCCGGCAGGGGCGTTGTGGTTTAGGAGGAGCCTGGGGTTTCTCCTGGGGAGATTTTTAGCATCATTCTGGAGGGCTCTGGGCTCTCATTTGTGCCAGCAGCCAGGAGTCCTGGGCCTTCCTCCTTCATGCTTGAATTTCTCTGCTTTCCTGGTCTGGGGAGCAGGGAGGAGGAGCTCTGTGCCCTGCCCAGGATCCCAGCCCATTGGTAGAAATACAGTGGACAGGGTGTCGGTCGCCAGGGGTGTGGGGAGGCTGAGGCAGCCTGGGCTGCAGAAGTCCAAGGGGCTGCCTGGAGGAGGCGGCCTCAGCTGGTTCGGCAGGTGGAGGCTGGGAAGGCCTTTTGGGGATGGGAGGTAGGAATGGAGAGGTAAGCAAGGTAACAGCTCCGAGGGCCTGCGGTTGGGGGTTGGCAGGGGTTCGGAGCCCAGTCTGAGGAGCAGCACCCAGTGACTGGATTTTCTATCGGGCAGCAGGAGTGTCTGGGGGACAGGTTGGGCAGGATGGGAGTCTGAGACCCTGGAGGGGGCAGGCCACGTGGGAATGCAGGCGTGGGTGGAGACCCCAGGCTCATGCAGCAGGCCCCCTGGCTCACCTCGGAGACAAGGAGCTGCTTTAAGCCGGATACGGCCTCATGCTCGACTTCCTTTGCTTCTCCCAGAGGCTGTGGCCAGGCTGCTGGGCCCAGGGAGAGCCTGCCTGAGAGGAGATTGTGAGCACTGCCTGGGCCGCTCGGCCTGCTGGAGCCCCGGGCACCATGAATGACGTGGCCATCGTGAAGGAGGGCTGGCTGCACAAACGAGGTCAGTGCCCATGTGGCTGGGCCTGGGGACAGAGGGCAGGAACAGGCCCTATGGTCTGCCCAGGGGTCCTGGAGCTGGTGGTGCTGTGCCAGGCCTGCAGGCTTTGCTCGCTGCAGTGGCCCAGGTCTGCCAGTGTGTGTGCCCGCGCCTGCTGGGGGGAGGGCGTCTTCCGGGGCTTCCGGCCTGGCCTGGGGTCAGCATCCAGCTCCGCGTCCTCCCGCAGCATGGAGGGCACTGCTTAGCGGGGCCTCCCGGCTGGAAGCAGAGGCCCCGCACAAGGCCGGCTGTTGGAGTGGCGGCCTGGCAGGGCCCCGTGGGTGGGGAGCCACTGCCAGCCTCCCTCCCGGCTTTCCTGGAAGGCGGTGAGGACACGGGCCGTTCCAGGGGCTGGCATGCCCGCGGCCCAGGGCACTGCCCAAGGGCTCCCGAGGGCAGGGCAGGGCTGCTTGGCTTGGCCTTATGCCTGTCTCAGGCCTGGCCTTAGGGGCTGGGGGCTCCGTACCACCCAGGGGCCCAGCGTGGGGCATGTTTGCCTTGGAACTGCAGAGCTGGCTGGGCCTGGGCCCCCCAGCCCCCTCCTCCTCACTCAGCCCTGCAGCCCAGGGAGGAGCGCTGCCCCAGGGGCTTGGCCAGGAGCGGGTGGGATGGGCACTGCAGCCATGGCCCTGTCTTCTAACCCTGCCCACAGGCCCCCTGCCTCACTCTCCCTGCACTCCCCTCTGCACTGCTGGGTTAGGCTTCCAGGTGCCCTGGCTGAATCACTCCCTCCTGCCCCAGGGTGCGGATTGGCCAGCCCTGCTCCCAGCTTCCTGTTTCAACAGACCTGTTCCCTCCTGAAGTTCAGGTGACCCATGCTAGTGGCCCACCACTGCTCACACATGATCTCTGGCAATGGATCCCACATCTGGGGGGGACCCCGGACACAAGAGCAGACGGGGAGGCATGGCAAAGTTGGTGTCAGAAGATGGGGTTTTGTGGGATGAATAGGAGCTCCCCAGTAGAGCAGGCCTGGGAAGCCACAGGAGCTGGGGGAGGAGGTGAAGGAGGGACCAAGATGTGATGGGCTCATAGCAGGGGATGGAGAACGTGGTCAGCTGTGTGTTTGAGAGCTTGACTGGGCAGCAGTGGGGGGGCCTGTGGTCTGTGGGGAGCCCCTCACCTGGCCTCCCCCAGGCCTCCTGTACCACCTGCCTTCTCCACCCACCTCCTTGTTGCCCGAGGAGTCCTGCCTCTGTGCCTGGAGCCCCCTGATACCTTGCAGGGGTATCAGGGACCCCCTCCCCAACCTGGCCTCTGCTCTCTTCCCTGTGCAGCTGTCTGCTGCCTGGGGCTGCTGCTTCTTAATCCTGGGCAAATGTTTGTTGATTGACTATTAGATTTGGGGCTGATCCAGGAGATGCCTGGGCCTCAAGACTGTCCAGGGGTGCAGGCCCCAGTTACTGGGGTATACACTGGCCAGCTGGCCCAGGCAGGAGTACCCTCCGAGGCCAAGGCCGGAGGAGCTTCAGGTGGGGCCTGGGAACATCAGGCCCAGTAGAGCATCCGAGAGCTGAGTCTGAACCCGGATTTGGCCACCCCCTCACTGTGTATCTCTCCAAGGGAAGTTCATTGAGTTCGGGCCTTGGTTTCCCCATTTATGCTATGGGAGTGGTGGCGGGGAAAAAAACCTCGTGGAGTGGCAAGCATGGTTTATGAGGGCCCAGAGTGAGGGTGCAGCTGGCGTCAGCAGCCTCAACCAGGAGGGAGGGTCCTGTCCACTGCCCCGGCTCTTTCTCCTCTGCCCCAGTGTGGTGGCAGCGGGGTGCGAGGTGGACACGTTGCATGCCCATGGTGGCACTGGCTTCTCTTGCTTCTTGAGCAGGCGGGTGTCCCAGCTGCATGGCCTGCCCCTGCTTGCCAAGGAAAGCCTGTCCTCGAGGGTACCCCTGTTCCCCTGGGTCCCCCTGTGTGTCACAGACGGTCCGATGCCCTGATGGCAGGGCCAGGCCCCTCCCCTGTCCTGTGCTGGGGTCAGCAGGGCCACGTTGGGCTGAACCCGCCCCACCTCATGGTGCTCAGGCCTGGCCGGAGCGGGGGGGCGTCGGCTCCCGTCCTTTCCTGCCACGGCAGGTGTGGGTGCTGCTCCAGGGTCTGGACCCCTCTCCTTTGCTGGGTCTCTCTGGGTCTGGCCCGGGGCCTGGAGCATGCTGGTTCTTGGCGGAGCCCCTGAGATGACAGTCCCCCCAGAGCTGCTCGGGCTGGCCACACGGGGAGTGACGGTGCCTTTGGGGCCGGGTGGCATGGAGGTGAGGGGTGGGCATCCCTCATGTGAGGGGCAGGGCGGCTGCGTCAGCAGATCTCCAGCCGGGTTCCCTCCTGCCGCCCCTGGGAGGTGGGCGGCTGTTTCTGGGGGGTGACCCTCGCTTCGCTGTGTGCTCTGAGCTGGAAGGTTCTGGAGCTTGGGTTCCAGCTGTGCATGGGCCTGTGGCTGCACCCAGGAAGCCCTCTGGGCCTCAGCATCCCCGTGTCCAGCAGGGAGCTGGGCCCTCGGAGCCGAGCTCCAGCCGCTGTGGGTGGGAGCTGGTGAGGAGCGGCCAGGCAGGTGGTGCTGGCGGGGCCAGCAGGGACAGGTGGGCAGGTGTCCCAGCTGCACGATGAGCTCAGCCGTTCCCATTTCCAAAGATTTGGCCTATTACATGAACACACCTGATTTCCGAAGGTTGAGAATCTTCTAAAAACCAACTCCGGGCCGGAATACAGTTATGTCCGCACGTGGCCTGCAGCTCTCAGGCTTTAGATGATACGGCGGAGGCTGCAGCCCGGCGCTCGCGGCTAGTTTGGGCCAGGAGAGCTGCTCCGGTGCAGCCGCAGCCTGCAGGGGCCACGCCTGTCCATTTGGCCAGGCTTGCAGCTGTCCTCCTGCGTCCCCGGTCCACAGACAGGCTGGCTGGGCCAGGTGGGCCAGGAGCGGGCGGCGGCACCCAGGGTAGAGGGGCTGTGGGGCATCTGCCTTCCTCAGCAGGCACCCCCGCCCCTGGGGAGGCGACTGAGGGGAGTGGCCTGTGGTGTGGCGTCCCCTGCCCCGGCTTGTGCCTGGAACTGGGGGCGTGTAGGAGGCAGGTATCTGAGCCTCGGTTTACATTGACCGTCGGGAGCTGTCTGGGACCCTGTGTCCAGGGAGCTCTCAGAGGGTCCGTTCTCTGAACACCTGAGGCCTGGTGGTGCCCCCGTCCCAGGCCCATTCCTGGCATGAACCCCCCATCCAGGCCCAGGGGGGAACCCCCACCACCCTTCCTGGGTTGGCCTCAGGCATCTTGGTGGGGAGTGTGGCTGCGCCCTGACCCTCAGGGAGCTCCTGGCCTGTGTCCCCTCGCACCGCCTCTGGCCCAGTCTTGAGGTCTTGGTCAGGCTGCTCCCGTTGGGGTGTCCTGCCACGCTGTGTCACGTGGGTTGGTGAGCTGACACAACCCCTGCCATCTAGCGGGTCCTGGGGTCCCTGCGTGGGGCGGGGGCCATGGAGGGTGCAGCCTGCTCCGCGCTCCGCTTCCTTCCGAAGGAGGCCTTGGCTTTGCCGGGCAGGCGGCGGTGGGAGCAGGGAGGTCTGCTCCTGCGGGATGGGGCTGCCGCCACCCTGCCCTGCGGGGCGAGGGGTTCAGCAGGAGAGGGAGGGAGCCTGCAGGACCGTAGGGGCTGGTGGGCAAGGCCTCAGTTTCCCCGGCCGTCAGATGAGGGTCAGCTCCAGGCCACATCCAGGTGGCCTCTGTCCCTGCAGCCCACTCGGGCCCTGGGACTATCAGTGTATAGCATTGAGGGTCCTGAGTGGTCCCAGGTCAGAGCGGCGGCCAGGCGGAGGAGGGACTGGGCCTGGGACAGGCGTGGGGTAGGGAGAGGTGTGCAGGTGGCGTGGGGGGGCGGGTGGGGGAGCCTCTGCGGCCCAACCAGTTGAGGGGACAGGGTGGGGGCGGAGGCTGCAGTGCCTGGCAGAGGCCGGGGTGTGGGGAGTTCCCTGTTTTGTGAGCGCAGTGAGTTCTCCCTTCAAAACAAACAACAAAAGGGGAAGATGAGCGGCCTTGCCCGGGGCGAGGGGTCACTGCTGGCCCAGCCCTGGACCCCGGGCCCATGTGCCTGGGGATTCCTGAGGGACACTCCGTGGGGTCTGGACTCCAGAGGGGTTGAGGGAAGGGGAGCGAGGCCGGGGCCATGGGACTCGCCCACCTGCCGGGTGCTGGGACGGCCTCTGCAGACCCCCTCCCGCCCGTGCCCCCACCCCACGGGGGAGCAGAGTCCTTTGCGTGGAGGGAAGTTGAGGTCCGGAAAGGGACAGGGCAGACTGTGGGGTGAGAGGCGCCTGCCCCGGGCCGTGCCCACCGAGGGGTCTCCGCCTGCTCCCAGAGGAGCTCTCAGGGGCCGGGTGGGTTGCATCAGGCGGGTTCCTAGAAGAACGGTGGGAGGGTGACGGGAGGGAGCTGGCTCGGGCACTGTTGGCGTCCCCTCTGCCCGGCACAGGGCCAGCTCCCTGCCCTCAGGCCCTCGGTCCCTGCAGCCAGTGGCTGTCACTCTGGGCCTCTCCCCAGGCTGCCCCGCAGGTGGGCGGGTGTCCGCTGCTCTCACCCTCTCAGTGCCCGTGCCCTGTCCCCGTCACCTGTCGGGTGGCCCCCTGAGAAGGCTCCCCCAGTCCACCCTGGGCCCTGGGGCAGGTTGGCAGAGGGCCCTGGGCTCCAGGGTGGTAGTTGGGCAGCTCCGGGCCAGTCCCAGGCCCCACAGGCCCCACCTCTGCTGGCCCCCCCACTCCCGTGGCCCCGAGGGGTGCCCCTGCCTCTCATCCTGCCGTTGGGTGCATTTTTGTTTACCCTTAGGACATATTAGCAGGCCTGTGTCAGAAACACTGGACGGAGGACGGCAGGCTATGTTGGTGAAGTTATTGCCAACCCTAGAGGGTTTGCGGTAGGATCCCTGAGGTTTGGGCTTACACACCCCCCAGCAGGCCCCAAGACTGCAGCCCCTACCCTCAGCCCCCAATAATCTGGTGGGCTCACCTGCCCAGAGGCATCAGCTGGTTGTCGAGGTCTGGTGTGTGCCTTTAGGGGAGTGCAGGGTGGGCCACCCAGCCTTGGCAGGCTTCTTGGAGGAGGCGGCGGCTCCCCGGGCCTGGCAGAGCACCATCTGGCTGGTGAGCGGCCAGGTGGGCAGGAGCTGGGGTCTTTGCTCCTGCGTCCTCTGGGTGTCTGCAGGGAGTGGGGAGGGGCGGGTAGGGCTGGCGCCTCAGGACCCGGCAGGCCACCGGCCAGGGCCCTGGAACAAGCCCATGCTACATTTCCGCTTCCTTTCCCGAGGGCGCTGTCCCCACGTGGGACCCTCACTGACCCCACGGCCCCTGGCTTGCTTCCGCCTCCTGTCCGGGTCCCTTCCTGGCCACCTCTGTCCCGCCAGGAGTCTTGTCGTCTGCTTGCTTGGGATTGTCTGGACTCTTGGCACAGAACAGAGGGCAGGAGGCGTCCCCCTCGGGAACTGTCTGGAAAACTCCCAAACGAGGTGCTGGGTGTGGGCTCAGCAGGGGCCTGCTGGCTTGCAGGGGCTCTGGAACCTTCTTTGTGTACGGTGTGGCTGAGGCTGCCTCTGGTCCCCAGGGCCCTGTCATCCGGGGGCCCTGTTGTCACCGGCTGGATGGGTGGCCCGGGCCTGCACTGGTGCTGAGGCCGTAGTGCTGTGGGGCTGGGCACGTGGCACGTGGACAGGGCAGGTGAGGCGGGTGTCCCAGAGGCTGCCACCAGAGAGAGATCGTGGGAACCGGCTGGGCGGGGGAAGCCTGCGGGGGGCATGGAGAGCTGGTGGGGGCGCAGTAGCGGTGGGGCGCCTTAATGGCAGGGGCTCTGAGCTGGCTGGGTGGGCTGGGGGGGATTGCAGGGTGGGGGCAGGGGCAGATCCCCGGGGGACTCAGGATGTAGCCTTGGGGGGCTCGGTGGTAGATTGGGTATATGGCAGGGTGGGGGTTCAGGGCCCACTTTCCTACCCCCAAGGGTGGGTGATGGGTGGTGCCGTGGAGGAGGTGGGTTTGTGGAGGACGGTTGGGTGGGGCCCAGGGGTCTGTGGTGGCTGCTGCCTGGGGGAGGCGAGCCGGAGGTGGGGCTGTCAGGAGGCCCAGCTCCCAGCAGCGCCCGGCGACGGGAGTGCTGCCGTCAGAGGCCGTCCCGCAGTGGTGGGAGGAGCTGAGCAGTGGAGCGGGGGTCTTGGTGGTGCCCCACGCGTTCCTGCCTCCTTCCCCGCACACCCCAGCCCTCCTGAGTGTGCGTGCGGGGGCTCCGGTGGCAGAACCGACCGCCTGTGACGAGCTGATGGGGGAGCAGGCGCCTTGCTGGGGTGGCAGACCCTGGGGGCTCACTGTTGAGCTGGCTCTCGGCGGCCTTGAGAGTCACCTCACCCAGGCCTCAGTTTCCCCAGGGAGCTGCTGATCACAATGGTCCCTGCCCTCCCTGCCTGCCAGATGGGACAGGAGCGTGGCACGTCACCCCTGCCAGGCTGGCCGTTTGTTCCCCTGCAGCCCTCAGAAGGGCTCGTCCCTGGGGAGTGGCCACGTGTTTCACCCACAGGCCGGGGGGCTGCCCGAGTCAGGGCAGCAGCCTTGGGTGTGTGGCCCCTCCTTCCCTACCCCCGGCCCGCACGTGCCCACGGGGTTTGCGGCTTCCGGGTTGGCCTGTGGCCTGGCGGGCTGGCCCTTCGAGATGACCCGTGCCGACCGCTGCCCCCGCCCCAGTGCAGCGCCCTGGGCCGCCGTCAGCAGCCGCTTGCTCGATGTGCTGGAGAAGGTAAATGGGCGCCCGGCAGCTGTCGGCCACGATGGATGTGTCAGCGGCGGGGGACCACGCGGTGGCCGCTGTCAGCTGGCACCCGCTCCCCAGGCCTGCTGGGGCTCACTTTGCTGTGGAGAAACAGCTCGGCGCCGCCTGGCACCCTGCCAGCCGCTGCTGCCACCACCGCTGCCTCGGCAAAGTGTTTATCCAGCAGTTTCCCGAGAGCAGGGGACTTGGGGACGACGTTCACAGAGCTGAGGGCGGGGTGGCTGGGCGGGCTGTGGCTTGGAGGGGCCCGTACACCTGGCAGCCCAGGAGGACTCGGGTCAGGTCTGGGACATGCGGTGCCCACCCAGGCCTGGCCACAGCTGCGTGTCCTGGCCCCCATGTGTGCGTGGGTGCTGCTCGGGGTGCCCTCGCCCATGGCGTGGCCTGGGACACGTGTCTGTGGGGCGTGGCCCTGATGGCGGTACGTGGGGCTCAGGCAGGAGAGGCCTCCTCCCAGCACCCCCACAGTTGGCCCAGGAGGGGCTCCTGGGGCAGAACCCTCGTTTCCTTGGGGTGAGTGGGGGTGGGTGGAGTCGCTCCCCTGGCGGAGGGGACCTGGGGAGCTGTCCCCTGGGGGTCCCGGGGGGACAGGGCAGCATCCTGAGGGACACACTCGGCTCCCATGTGTGTCGGCTGAGGCCTGGTGTGGGCACACGTGGGGGGCCGTGCTGTGGTGCTCAGGGCTGTCGGTTTGCGGACCCCCCAGTCGGGCTGTGCAGGTGGGTGCGGTGGGTGGGTGCCAACCGCTCTAGGCCTGCCCGGCCGGACTGTGCTCCTGCCTCTGGCGTGGTGGTTTCCAGGGACCAGATCGGGGTGGGGGACCCGAGCAGGGCGCGGGCTGCAGGTTCCCTGCCCAGGTCTACACCGGCACCTCGGACCGAGGAGAACAAAGGGAGGCCCCTGCGTGGGTGGTCTCTCCTGCTGTGGTAGCATGGGGTCTAGGAAGTGGGGCTGGGAGAGGGGGCCGGGGCGCCGTTACTGGCTGATGTGTGTCTGTCGCCCCCACACTCGGGAGGGAACCCACGGTGGGCAGGAGCTGGCCTGCAGGCACACACGAGGATGGCAGTGGCCGGGCCCCGGGGTGGCCGTCTTCTTCACGTGCCCCATCCTGTGTCATCCCCAGTCCTGGAGCAGGGAGTGGGGACCCTGGGTCCCCTGTCATCTGGGCTGGCTGCCCGCCCTGCATCCTGTCTGGCCTGAACTCATTAAGATGCAAACCCTGGCCCCAGCTGCAGTTGGTGCTGCTGGAGCCCCGGAGTGGCCGCCAGGCTGGACCTCTATGCGGGAAAGGAAGGAAGAAGCGCGTGTGTCTCTGGAGCCTGGGCCTGGCCCTGAGGGCCCCCACTCCTCCCTGAGGGCCCGAGTGCGGGGCTGCCCAGGGCAGAGGCCTGCCAGGCCCCTTCTCTCACACCGGTCCCCTGCGCCTGCTCGGGCCCGGCCTTCTGGGGTGTCACAGGGCATGGCCCCAACGCCTAAGTCCTCTGGGGCCTGGCACCCGTCCTGCCTCCGCCCAGAGGAGGCCTGCCTCCTCCTGCACCCCAAATCCAGCTCCCAGAACCTGCCAGGCCAGGACCTGGGGAGGGGCTTGTGGGGCGGGAGCTGCGAGGAGGCAGGTGCAGGCTCGGGGCTGGCTGGGGCGGGCGGACCGCGTGTGCGGGGCCGTGTGGGGGGGCTGCTGGGCGCAGTGGGGGCTGGCGGCAGTTGGTGGATTGGATGGGTTCAGGGCGCTCATCAGTCTTCCCGCTCAGTTAGCGTCCCGGCGAGCGGCAGCTGGCGGGAGGGAGGCACTCCATCAGGGGCCGACAGCTCCAGACTGGCGCGCAGGCGGGTGGGCGCAAGCGGGACGGGGTGGGTTGTGCATACCCCTCTCTCTGCTCCCCGCAAATTCCCCGCCCGCCCGCCGCACCTGGAAGGCTGGGGGCCGTGGACACTTGCACGCCCAGGGGTGGTGCGAGACCCCAGGAGCTGGTGCCCAGGCCTGAGGGTGGCCAGACCACACCTGCTCGGGGGAGCCGGGTGGAGACGCTGAGGAATGGCCTTGGGGGTGGGCGCAGATCTCTGGCCCCCACCTCCTGCGCCCTCCTTCTCCCTGTCGGTGATGGCTGCAGGCCAGAGGCCCCCGCGGGGTTGGGGTGTGGGACCCAGGGTGCGGGTCTCCAGGTGTCCTGGCCACGGCTCGTGAAATGTGGACTCGCCAGAAGGGGCGGCAGAACCTCCCCATTCCCTCGAGGGGCCCCGCCATGTTTGGGTCAGCGTCTCAGAGCCTCACCGAGGGTGGACGCCTTCCCGCTTTGCCACCTTGTTCCCCGACCGATGCCCGGGTCCTCCCTGTGCTGGGGGCGGTGTGTATTGGTGCTGGTGTCTGGCTGAGGACACCTCGCTCAGGCTGGGGACGTGGCCCAGGGTGGCTCTGGCCGCCTGGCTGCACCTCTAGATGGCAGATGCTGCAAGAGGCCTCTGGAGCCCCTGGGGCTAACCGGCAGCCTGTCCCCTGCCCTGGCCCTGCTGGGTGGGCTCCCTGGGAGAGGGGCCCCAGCATCCCCCAGTGGCCCTGGGTTGTGCAGAGCGAGGACAGGGCCTGCACAGGCCACACCCTGAGGGGCCTGGTTGGGGGTCAGGGCAGTGGAGCTGGGGGAGGAGAGGAGGCCACGGCCCTGGAGGTGGCCGTCCGTTGAGCCCCGGTGGCTCCCCTGGTACTTACAGGGCCCCACTGCCTGCACCCAGGAGCCGGGTGCGGCCAGCGGCCCCTGGGAGCCTTCAGGGGATGGTTTGAGCTGCAGGTGCAGGTCAGCCGGTCCCACCCAGCCCACACTGAGCGGTGCTGTGGCCCGCAGAGGTCCTGAGGGTGGAGAGGGCTGGCCAAGTGCCCCAGGGGTTGCAGGAGGAAGCGTGGTGGCTGCTGCCCAGGCCCCAGGGCCTGGCCTGTGGGAACCCCAAGAGCCCTGTCCCAGCCAGAAGTGCTCAGTGTGCCGGGAGGGCTGGGGCGTCTGGAGCTCATCAAGCGGACTGGCAGGACCAGGGGTGGGTGGCCGGTGATGGGGCAATTGCTTGTCCCCCTGCATCCCTCCAGGCCCCCTCATCCAGGGCTCTGGCTGGAAAACCCAGGCCCCAGAGCTCAGGGACCCCAGACCCTACCCGGGCCCCTCCCGCCCCTGGTTGCCTAATTAGTAAACTCCCTGTTGTTCAAATTCCTTGCTCGACAAAATGTAAATGAAACATTTTTTTCCCCGGTGTCAGTATGAAAAATGACAGTTGCTGGGATATCACAGAGGACATCTGCTCTGATCCTTAAGTGTGAATGCCCGCTCATGGCTGATGTTGCAAAACTTGAGGGAAAACATTCCCATGTACCTGGGCAACTCATGGGTGGGACGGGCCCAGAGGGCTTCCTAAGCAGTGCCCAGGGAGCACTCTGGGTCCCTGGGTGGAGGTGCTGTCCCTTGGCTGCAGTTGTGCCGGGACAGCCACGGGGTCTTGCTCTGCGTGGCCCTGACCCCTCACTGAGGACACCAGGCTCTGTTTTCTCAGCCGGAGACCGGCCGTGGTGGGCAGCCCACACACACATTGTCACCTGCAGCTACCACCTGGCCGGCCCACCTGGCCAGCCCTGCGTGCTTGCGGGGAGCTCTTGGCCCTGAAGCCCCAGCAGTGTAGCTGGTGCCTGCTGGGGACAGGGAGGCATGCAGATTGCCCCAGACCTCCCCCAGCCTCCTGTTAACTAGTCGCGCCCCTTCCCCACGTCCGGGTGCCCTGGCCTTGCAGACACGGCTGTGGGTGGCCCTTCATGGGGGGTGGGCAATTTGGCATGGTGAGCCTGCCTTCTCATGGACCCAGGGCCGTTTCTGCTGCTGGCCTCAAGGAACACACCCCCGCCCCCCGCCTATGGTCCGGACTCAAGCTTCCTGGGCACATCTGTCCTGGCACAACCAGCTGCCAGCTGTGGGGGAGGGGAGTCCGCAGGCCGCAGCCCTCACGGCCGGTCTCGCAGGGGAGTACATCAAAACCTGGCGGCCCCGCTACTTCCTCCTGAAGAACGACGGCACCTTCATCGGCTACAGGGAGCGACCGCAGGACGTGGACCAGCGCGAGTCTCCCCTCAACAACTTCTCCGTGGCACGTGAGTAGCCTTTGCGCCCCGTGCCCTGGGGCCGGCAGCCTGCGGGCAGCAGGGCCAGGCTGGGCTGCGCTGGCTCCCGAGTCACGTCCTCTAGGACCACTGGGTGGCCAGCTCTGGTGGGTGAGGGTCTCTGGGCTGGCCCCGAACGGTTCCCTGGCACCCTTGATCTGGAGGCTGGTGGGCCCAGCTTAGCAGTGACGACTCAGCCCCGGGGTAGACGGCCGACCCAGGGCCCCTCCTCCCGCTGGCTTCACCCTGGGACAGCCCTTGGGTGGGGAGGGCAGGAGGAGCGCGTGGGGCCCGGGTGCGGGAGCCTCCGTCACCCCGGGAGAGCCAGCAGTTCTCCCTGAGCAGGCCCTCTAGGCCACCAGACCTGTGGTGGGACCCTTGCCTCCCCCTCAGCTGGGCTGCCGGTGGGAGTCTACCCGCACGGACGGCACACGTGGTGAGGTTCGCCCAGGATGTCGGCCGGGTGTCCCTCAAAGCCAGATGAGCTGTGGTGCTTCCTGCTGTGTGCCACTGCGGCTTTACTCCCTGCCTGTGGGGGGTAGCGTGTGTGACCCTACCCCGTGGGACAGGGACCCAGGGGCGGAGGCGGGCCGTGTGGGTGGGATGCTGGGAGTGGCGGCCCTCCCGGCCTCACGCCCATGCCCGTGCCAGGACATGGGCCCGTGTGTGCCTGAGCGGCTCGTCAGGGCCTCAGTGTGGGACACCTGCCCGCGATGGGGCGGAGATCTGTGTTGGGCCGTGGTCTGGGGGGCAGAGCTTGGTGCCCACCGTGGGTTGGTCCTAGGTCCCAGCCCTGGCACTGCTGTCATAGGCCCTTCCCGCAGGGAGCTTTGCCCTCCCTGCCGTGTGGCCTGGGACCCTGGGCTCCTCCAGCTCCCCCCACCCCGACCCCCAGGTTCTGGTCCAGGGTCTTGAGGGAGGGTGAGCACCGGGCTGGGCGGGAGGGACTCCCGGTGCGGTGGCATCTGTCGGGCGCCTGGCGGTTCGGGCACCCACGCCCAGGGGGCCTGGTGGCCAGCAGACTCTGCCCTAGGGGCACCTAGTGGGAGGGGAAGGGCCCGGGCTGCGGGGCTTCCTGGGGGGACCTGCAGGCTCCTGTGAGCCCAGAACTGCCCTCCTGGGCTCTCTGCCACAGGCCAGGCAGCAGCAGGGCAGCCTGAGAGAGGGGCCCCGGGGTGAGGGGAGACCCAGGAGGCAGACGCCCAGTCCCCTGGCAGCCACGTGGAGGTGCACTGCTGCTCATGCCAGGCTCTCCCCAGCGCCTTCTTGGTTGGGGCTGGGGGCTTCAGGGCTCAAGGAGAAGGCTGGGCGCCCCTGTGTGCCCAGCGGCAGCCTGAGGCAGGGCCCTGCTGGGGGTGGGGGAGGCAGCGCAGGAAGGAAGGAGAGGGGCCTCTCTGGAGGGGACACATGGGGTGGGTACTTGCCAGAGGGGGGCTGTCCTAGCAGGGGTAGGCAGGGACTTCAAACGAGGCCATTGGCGACCTGGAGCAGGTCCTGGGGCCAGAGCTGCTGCAGTGGGGGCTGTGCTGGGTCCTCTGTGTCTAGGGGCAGGGTTCTGGGGCAGCAGGCTTGAGACCCGGCCCTGGGGATGGAGCTGCATCTGCTGGGCCCCGGCGGGCTGTCCCGGAGCGCGTGGGTGCTGGAATGAGAAGGCCCACGGTTTTCCACCGCCCCTGCCCGCGTTGACGCAGGCCGTCCTCCCCGCGAGGCTGGCCCCAGGTCCCTTCCTGACCCCCAGACCCAGCAGAACGCTCCCTTGCGGCCTGGCGGGGCCCCTTGCGCGGTTGCCAGGGCCAAGATGCTGGAATGTCTGAGGCCCCTCTGCTGGCCCCCCGCCCTCCTGCCGCACACAGGCTGGGCCAGAATCCTGCCGAGAAGCCTCCAGGTTGCACCGTGTGCTCACACACCCTCTCAGGGCCCGGCATGTCCCCAGAGTCCCTCAGCTGCAGATACATGTGTTCCCGGTGTGTGTGTGTGCTCCAGTGTGCGTGTGCTCCAGCTGCGTGTGCCCCAGGTGTGCGTGTGCTCCAGCTGTGTGTGCCCCAGGTGTGCGTGCCCCAGCTGTGTGTGCCCCAGGTGCGTGTGCCCCAGCTGTGTGTGCCCCAGGCGTGCATGCTCCAGCTGTGTGTGCTCCAGTGTGCATGTGCCCCAGGTGTGTGTGTGCTCCAGGTGTGTGTGTGCCCCAGGTGTGCGTATACTCCAGGTGTTCACATACTCCAGGTGTGTGTGCGTGCTCCAGGTGTGGTTGGGAAAATGGCACAGTGTTCCTGCACCAGGTGGGACAGCTGCTCTCCCAGGCCCCTCCCTGCTACGGCCCTGCGGGCCCTGCACATTCCCACCCTGCAAGGCCTGGTACGTGCTGGGGCTCAGATGGACGGGAGGAAGGACCGCAGGAAGGGACAGTGGTGTGGGTTGACCCAACCCAGCCCCAGATGCGCTCTGGGGTTGCCTCCCTTCTCCAGGGTGGGGTGTGGGGTCCTAGCGCCCCTTTTAATGAGGAGGGAAGCCGCACTTTGGCAAAGGATGAAACGGGACTTTCTGTGGCCTGATGGGAGGGGTCCGGGGGAGGTGGCCGGCCAGCGTGGCCGGGGCTGTGGGGCAGGCTCTGGGATGGCAGGTGGGCGCGGGCAGACGCGTGTGCGCTGTTCCCGCCCCCAGAATGCCAGCTGATGAAGACGGAGAGGCCCAGGCCCAACACCTTCATCATCCGCTGCCTGCAGTGGACCACGGTCATCGAGCGCACCTTCCACGTGGAGACGCCTGAGGAGCGGTACGCTCGGCTGCGTGGGGCCGGGCTGCCTGCCGCAGCCACGTGGGGACAGTGGGGTGCTGGCACCCTCTGCCTGTGGCCATCCTTGCTCCCCAGCGCTCCCAGGCCCTGCTCAGAGCCCGTTTTGGAAACCGTCTGTGGGGTTTGGGTGGGGAAGCAGGCATGAGATGACAACCAGGTGGGGAAGAGGTTCAGTCCTGTTGCAGGGCTGCACCTCAGTGTCCCCAGTGTCCAGGAGGGTTTTCTGACCCTGAGCGAGTGTGGCCAGCCCAGGACTCTCTCTGGAGTCTCTGTCACCACCTCTGAGCTGGGCTGTAGAGGGGAGGCCGGGGTGGGTGGCAGCTGCGGGCTGGGCTCCTGCTGGAGGGTGGGGCCTCACCTGACCGCCCTGCAGGGAGGAGTGGACGACCGCCATCCAGACGGTGGCCGACGGACTTAAGAAGCAGGAGGAGGAGATGATGGATTTCCGGTCGGGCTCGCCCAGCGACAACTCCGGGGCCGAAGAGATGGAGGTGTCCCTGGCCAAGCCCAAGCACCGTGTGGTGAGGCCCCAACTCTGCCGTGCCCCGGGCAGCGGGGTTGGGGTTGGCTCCCTGTCTCCTTCCCTGTGTCGGAAGTGAAGTTGGGGTGTCGGGTCCGGAAGGCGCGACGGTGTCACTGTGCTGTTCCCCAGACCCCAGTGCTCTGGACTGGGGCCACAGCCCCGTGTGCTCAGTGGGCCCAGAGCCCCGCTGAGCCCAGCCGGCCGGTGGGTGACTCTGGGCCCGTGCGGGCCGCTGGTGGGCGGAGGCTGAGCCGGCTCCCGCCAACCCGGCTCCTGCGCTGCCCTCAGACCATGAACGAGTTCGAGTACCTGAAGCTGCTGGGCAAGGGCACCTTCGGGAAGGTGATCCTGGTGAAGGAGAAGGCCACCGGCCGCTACTACGCCATGAAGATCCTGAAGAAGGAGGTCATCGTGGCCAAGGTGGGCACGGGCGGGCAGGGCGGGCCATGGGGCAGCGGGCGGGCGGCGGCTCACCGGCCCTACCTTCCAGGACGAGGTGGCCCACACGCTCACCGAGAACCGCGTCCTCCAGAACTCCAGGCACCCCTTCCTCACGGTGAGTCCCGCGGCCCTTCCGGGCTCAGGCTGTCGCCCACACGGCTTCCTCTGAGGGACGGTCCTGTCTTCCTGCACGCACGAGGGACCCGGCCTCAGACTTGGTGATGCTGGGACTGGCCTCCGTGGAGGGTTGGGGTGTGGAGGTGCTGATGGGGGCAGGGTCTTCCCCAGGCTCCCCACACTCCACGACCCTGCAGGCCAGTCTCCCGCTGCCTCCTCTGTTGGGGTGCAGGCCAGGTGGTGTCTGTCCTGGGGTACTCAGCCGGGAGGTATTTACGGTGAGTGGGATCCAGCCCGCTGGACTAAGTAACTAGTTCCAGGGTCACCATGTTTGGGTACAAGTTGGCCATGTGAGGCCTTTAAGAGCAAAGCCACCTGTGGTTCCAGACGTGCCCACTGCCCAGCCAGCTCTGCCCAGGAGGGTGTGTCCTCCCCTTGCCAGGGCAGCAGGGTCGGGAACTTGGGTCTGTCACTCTACTTCCACCCCTTTCAGTGCCCCCGAGCTGGCAGCGTGGCCAGTGCCGAGGTCTTGATGCCCCCAGACACTTGGCCAGACCCAGCTGCCCATCTTCCAGATGGGCCTCGGTGCCTCTTGGGCTGCCCGGCGCCCAGCTCGCTGGCAGCGTGGTGTCAGGCCGCCTTCCTGCCCATGCCCCGCGGCTCCATCTCTGCGTCCGTTTCAGGCCCTGAAGTACTCCTTCCAGACCCACGACCGCCTCTGCTTTGTCATGGAGTACGCCAACGGGGGCGAGGTAGGGGCCACGGCTGGGCGGGCGGCAGCGGGGCAGCTCTGGGGAGGGGCCTGTCCCTCTCAGCGCCTCTGCTGCCTGCCTGTAGCATGGGGCGGTAGGGCTGGTGCCCGCTGCTGGCATCTGCCTGCTGGGGGATGGCTGCCCTGCTGAGTTGGGGTCTCCGGTACCTTCCGGGCCCCCTGGGCCTTCTGGAGGCTGGCAGTGCCCTGTGCCCTGCCTCACGGCCGCCTCCCACAGCTTTTCTTCCACCTGTCCCGCGAGCGCGTGTTCTCCGAGGACCGGGCCCGCTTCTACGGCGCCGAGATCGTGTCAGCCCTGGACTACCTGCACTCAGAGAAGAACGTGGTGTACCGGGACCTCAAGGTGCGCCCCGTGGGCCGGCGGGAGGCAGGGACGGGGCCCAGCAGCGCTAACCGCGCCGCCTCCCTCCCGCAGCTGGAGAACCTCATGCTGGACAAGGACGGGCACATCAAGATCACGGACTTCGGGCTGTGCAAGGAGGGCGTCAAGGACGGCGCCACCATGAAGACCTTCTGCGGCACGCCCGAGTACCTGGCCCCTGAGGTGCGCCCGCCACTGCCTGCGCGCGCCCCACCCAGGCCCGCGCTGGGCACGCTGTGACGCCCGCCCTGCCCCTGCTGCCCGCGCAGGTGCTGGAGGACAACGACTACGGCCGGGCCGTGGACTGGTGGGGGCTGGGCGTGGTCATGTACGAGATGATGTGCGGCCGCCTGCCCTTCTACAACCAGGACCACGAGAAGCTCTTTGAGCTCATCCTCATGGAGGAGATCCGCTTCCCGCGCACACTCGGCCCCGAAGCCAAGTCCCTGCTCTCAGGGCTGCTCAAGAAGGACCCTAAGCAGAGGTGAGACCCCGCCGGTGGCCGGCCCGTCCTCCCGGCCGCGTCTCCAGGTGTGGCAGGTGGCTGGGCAGGCTGGAGCCTGCAGCCCCTCACACCTACTCAGGAAGCCCCCAACCCACATCTGCTCAGAGGCTGCCCTGCCGGCCCCGCAGCCCTGGGGCGCCTCTCTGGGGAGGCCCCAAGTCGTGGGGCGGGAGGGCGGGGCCTGAGCGGCTGATGGCGCCGTCACTGTGGCTCCGCCCCTGCCCCAGGCTCGGTGGGGGCTCCGAGGACGCCAAGGAGATCATGCAGCACCGCTTCTTCGCCGGCGTCGTGTGGCAGGACGTGTACGAGAAGAAGGTGCGCCGCCGCCCACATCCCGAGTCCCCGCGTGTGCCCTGTGCGCGGCGCTGGCTGGCTTGCTTGTCACGCACACCCACGCTCGCACCGACTGGAGGGCGGTGGAGCCCTCTGCGGCCCGGGCCCCACGCTGTGCACACACATTGAAGGCTGGCGGGGGTGGAGTGGGGGTGCGACCCCTCCCCTCCACCAGTTCCTGTGGTCATCTGACCTCAACTCCTCCTGCTGCAAGGAGAGCCCAGTCCTCCCTCTGGGTGTGCAGGGGTGGGAGGCCACCTGAGGGAGGCAGCTCTGTCCTGCGTGGGCCCGTCGTGGGGGGCTCACCCTGCCCAGGGAGCCCGCAAGCCCCAGGCCCTGACCCAGGCCGACGGGGTCTGCCCAGCTGGGCCTGAAGACTGTACCGCGATGTGCTGGCTGCCGTCACCACGCGTGTGTTGCCTGGTTTCCAGCCAGTACCTCCCCTGAATGCCTGTGTCAGGCTACACGTGGCCGCTGGGCTGGGGGGCCTGGGGACCCACCGGGCCTCTGTCCTCCCTTTGGCACAGGTGCCCCCGGCCCTGATCCAGGTTCTGGCCCCGTGGCCTGCAACCTTCCAGCCTTGCCCTCCGAGGGTGTGGGGGGCTCAGGTGGTGCCTGACTCCTGCCCGGCCTTGACCAAGGACCCTGCTAGTGCACAAGGGACAGCACTGGCACCAGGCCAGACTCTGGGGCCAGCATTTGAGGATGTCCTTGCCTGAGGGACCTGAGGCACCATCTGGTGGCCCCTCGCGTGTGCACGTCACTTCACAGTTACCCTTGTGTCCTGGGTCCTTCGGGTCCTCTCTGCAGCCTGACCCTCACTGAGGCCCTTGAGCCGTGGGAGAGGCCGGGGTTCCATGGAGCCCTCCTTCTCCCCTTCCCCATTTACGAGAAATCCAGTTAAAAGAAAGAAAAAGAAAACCAGAAAGAGCTGGGCATGGTGGCTCATGCCTGTCATTCCAGCTACTCTGGAGTAGACCAGAATTCAAGACCAGCCAGGGCAACATAGGGAGGCCCCATCTTTAAAAAAAATTTATAAAAAACAAATTGTCCCTTCTGCCAGGGGGCACGGAGGGTCTGGCAGGGCTGGACTGCACTGCCCATCACCTGTTGGCTGACGGGAGTGTCCCGCAGCCCCCGCCGACCCCAGGCCACTGCTCCATCCCTGCACGGCCGCCCTGCAGGAGCAGGAGCTGTGCCCGGGGGCTGGCGGCTCGGCCGACCTCAGCACCACCGGGAGGTGGCTGCTGGAGGTTCCGGGCACCGTGAGGGCTGGTGCATCCTGGATCTGGGGTGCCGGCAGTTGGGGCGAGGCCTGTGACGGCCCCTCCGTCTGCCCCTCTGCAGCTGAGCCCGCCCTTCAAGCCCCAGGTCACATCGGAGACCGACACCAGGTATTTTGACGAGGAGTTCACCGCCCAGATCATCACCATCACGCCACCTGATCAAGGTGAGGGCTGCTCGGCCCGCTGCCCTCCTCCCCGCGGGCGCGCCCAGTGCTGCCCTCTGTGGGGACGCCTGCAAGGTTCAACTCCTCTTTGGCTTCAGATGTTTTAAAATCAAAATTTTTAAAAAGCTGCTTTTGGAAGGTACTAATAATTAGGGTGGGAGGCTCACTCCCCCACCCCCAGCACTCTGCGGGACGGGGTCCCGTGTCCAGATATGGGTCCCTGCCTCACTTTCCCTGGGTGCATGGCCCTGGGTTGGTGGCGATTTTGGAGGTCTGGCTTCATCCTGGAGCTAGGGGTCCGGTAAAGGCGGTGGGGGGCAGCCCTGGGTCTGAGCGGCCCCCTCCCGCAGACGACAGCATGGAGTGCGTGGACAGCGAGCGGAGGCCGCACTTTCCCCAGTTCTCCTACTCAGCCAGCGGCACGGCCTGAGGCGGCCACCAGGCAGCTACGGCTCTGCTCCGGACAGCGGCTCCGGTCAGAGGAGGCCCCAGGCGGATGGCATGCATTTAATGGTTTTTATTCCCGGGGTGTGTCTGAGAGGAGCCACGCCATCCTCCCGAGCACGGTGGAAAGATGCTTTGTGCTGTGGGCAGCATCCTTGGGGAAGAAAATTGTCCTGCAATTTTTCTTAATTTATTTCATCCAATTTGTGCTCCCGACGTGGCCTCGGGCCTCAGAACAATTAGATTCTCGTAAGAAAACGTTCAGGACTTCTGCAGCCATGTGCAGTGGGTCCGGGGTCCAGGCAGGTCCTGCCGCTGCCCCAGCCCCGCCCCGTTAGCCCGTCTCACCAACTGGCCCTGGCTGTCACCTGGGTCTAGCGCACCAGAAGCAACCTCATAGGGGCATGCTGGCTGGCACCCTCGGGGGCACGTGGCAGCCCCCCAGGGCTAAGGCCGTGCCTGCAAGGATGTCCTCAGAGGCTGGCCCCCCTGAGACAGGACCTGGGGTGGGGGTTGGGCCAGGGTTCGCCCAACAGGACAGAGGAACAAGGTTTAAATTTGTTGCTGTGTATTACGTTGTTCAGATGCATTGGGGGGTGGTTAATCTTAGTAAAAAGAAAGTTCCCTCCATCCCATCCCTTCTCCCTCCTGTGTCATGGTCTTGGTGGCCGTCCCACCGAGCACCTCCCTCTCAGACGCTCCTCCACAGTAGCACTTGTCTTCTAGACGCTCACTTTCAGCTGCACGCCCAGGCCTCCCGCTCCCTTCTGCAGGGAGGCTGGCACTGGGCCCCCACGCCCCTCCCAGCCAGATGCCGCCGCCGCCGCCGCCGCACCATGGTGTTTTTTTACGACATTCAACTTTAGTATTTTTACTATTATAATATGAAACTTTCCCTCCAAATTCTTCAATAAAAATTGCTTTTCAAGTTTGTGGCTCACTTTGTTGGGTGAAGGAGCCTGTGGCCCGGTGAGGAGGCCCTGGTCTTCCCCTGCTCTGCTGGGCGTCAGCGCCCTGGGTGGGTTCGGGCAGTGGCTGGGTCAGGCGGGTGCTTGTGGACCGTGCCCAGCCACAGCCTCCAAGGAAGATCTTCCTCCCCCAGCTCTGGTGGGACTTGCCTGAGGGGAGACACAGGATGCCCAGGTGTCCTGTGACCCCTCTTCTGACCCCACCTGGCTTCGCCCCAGCTATGGAGGAGGCTGTCCAGGCTGCAGGGCCACCTGCCCCTGCCCCAGCTGCTGTTCCCCTGGGCAAAGCTGTGAACAGACCCTGGCCATCAGGGAGGATGGGACTCGTGGGGCCCAGGTCTGGGGTGAAGGTCCTGGCCTGGGCCACAACCAGGCCCAAGGACTGCAGAGGCTCCAAGAGCAGCGTGCTCAGGTCACACAGCAAGTCTGGGCAGAGCAGGAGGAAGGGCTGCCCAGGTGGGGTGAGAATGGGGGGCCAAGGTCACCTCCAGAGCACCAGGAACGAGCTCTGAGCTCCAACAGCTGCAGAATGTGCTGCTGGCGCCACCTGGTGGACGCCTGCTGGGGCGCTCTCTGCCATGCCCCGGTGCAGGCCAGGCTGGTGCCCAGCAGGTGCGGAGTGGTGGAAGCCAGGGGTCCTGGGGCCTCCACCCCCGCAGCTGAGGGCATTGATAGGGCCCACGCCTGGCTGGATGGCAGTTGTCCCCTCTCCAAGGCAATGATGGGGGGGTGGCAAGGGGGTGCCTGGCAGGGAGCACAGGGTGGGGATGACACTGGGTCTGTGGACTTCATTAGTCCCAAGTTCTCCAGGGGGTTCCTTACTGCTTCAGCCCTAGCAGGCTGTGAATTTCAAGTCACACCAGTGACAACTTACACAGCTTTTCTGGAAGACGCAAACGTATACAAAATGTTACATACTAAATGATGCTTTGGAGGTAGCAGGCATCCAGATTTCAAATCTATAAAAAAACGTGCATCGCAGAAACCAGAAAACACAGTGCCCTTCCAGTATCTGCAAACTCTTCCAGGGCCACTCCAACTGCCCCTCACCCCTCCCAGGTGGACGCCCTCCACGTGGTGGGTCACACGCTTCGCCCTCAGAACCGTCAACACGAACAAGAGCCCTCTTGTGCAAATATAAAGGGGTTTATTCACTTCTGCATCAGGAGTACAAAATACAACATGTGAAAGGCGCCCGCTCCCGCGCGCCCCAAGTTCTGCATGAGCACCGCTGCTGGCTGTCCAGGGAAGGCTGCTGTCCGCCGGTGCGGCCCTCAGCGAAGGCAGCTGACCTGAGCTGCCCTCAGGCTTCGAACATGGCGCAGCTGGTGCACAGTGCTTTCTCATAAATGTCACTGCAGCTGCAACATCGCCAGGGAGGAGGAAAAAAAGCTGGTGTTAGGGGCTGTATTGTGTCCATCCCCCATGATTCAAATGCCGAGGTCCCAACCCCAGTATACCCCAGGATGTGACTCTATCTGGAGGCAGGATCACAGTTGATGAGATGGTACACTGGAGTAGGGGCCCTAAAAAAGCATCACGCGGAGAGAAAGACAGAGGATGACAAGACGCGGGAGAAGCTGGCCATCTGCAAACGCCAAGGAGCACCGGCAGCCACGGGGAGCAAGCAGACCCCCTCGCACAGCCTCCGAAGGCAGCAGCCCTGCCGACACCCGCATCTCAGACCTTGGCCTCCAGAACTGGGGGTCAGTCAATCCGCGGTCTCAGCCCCAGTCGGTGGTGCTGCGACGGCGGCCACGGCTGACTCACGCAGCAGGTAAGGCCATTTGGGGCCCAACCTGGGTTTCAAACAGGACAGGAGCTCTCCATAGAAACCTCCCAGAGTCCTGTCAGAATTCCTGGGACCACAAAGGTTTACATGGGAAGCCTGTCAAACAGTGATTTATTCCGATGTACGAGACTCTAAGAGTAAAGACTAGAAGTCCAGCAAATCACAGGGAGAAAGTGATCAGGAGAGAAAGTACAAGGACACGAACAGGCAACGCGCTACAGGAAACACAAGCAAAGACAGTGCAGTCTAAGCTGAGTCAACAGAGCAGTCGGGACTGCTTGCCACTTGGCGCTTCGCACGCTTTGCTGGCAGCGCAGTGTGCGGCTGTCCGGCAGCCCCCAGCCAGTTCCTGCTGGTGAGCCCTGCAGGCCAGGCCGGGCATGGGCCAGTGCTGGGCCACCCGGCAGGCTGCCGCGTCTGAGTTAAACCAGAGCCACAGGGAGAGACCCACCCTCACTCACAGAGCTGGCCGGGGAGGGGGCTTCCCACGGGGGATGCCGGGGACATAGCTTCCTGCAGTGACCTGGAGCAAGTCGCTTATGTGTAAAATAGGGCAGGGCTCTCTCAGGCATCCCAGTGTGAATTCTGGGGGCCTCTGGGGAAGAGGAAACCAGTTCAGGGAGTCCAGGGGAGTCCTTCCAAGATGCCTGTGCAGGGCGAGAGGGCAGTCCAGGCATGGCGGGCTACGCAGTTCTCTCTGGGGACCGCATTCTCCCCTCAACCTGCCCTTCCACTCTGGGTTCACCCCTGCGCTAGTGAGGAGGCGACACAGGGAAGACCACGCCTTTTCAGTTTACTTGTATGCAGGAAGAGATAAACTGGGTTGGTGAAAACCAAAGAAAGAGGACTCGACGTTTGCAGTCACCCAGACTGGAGGCCGCGTCACCCTACTCCCATGTCGAAGCCATGGGGACCAGCCACAGAGCCTCCGCGCTGCTCCCCGGTGCACCCCGCCCGCCACAGCGGGACTCCAAGCTCCCACCCAGCTGAAGAGACTCGGGGTGTGACGTGTGGTTCTGTCTCGCACGGCGAGCCCAGCAGCCACCCCCTGTGTCTGGGGGAAGTCGTCTGCCTTGCAGGGCACAGCTCTGCACTGCCCACCACCAAGAGTGGCCACTGGAGTGGCGACGGTCCCCCTGCCCAGCACCCTCTGAGCAAGGACAGGATACTGCCAGCTGCGGCAGACACACAGGCACAAAGGGCAGCTCAAGCAGACACCCCACCTCGTGCTTAAGAGACAATCCACAGCCAAACAGGCGCGACTGCAGTAAAAGCGGCAGGTGCGCCTGCTGCCAAATGCCGGGGTTCCTCAGACGACGAGAAGCTACACAGCGAACAGATCCACGAGAAAGTGCTGGCTAGGAGAGTTCTAACAGGAGGGCAGAGAAGATGAAAACAGGATGCTGCCTGACACAGGGGGCCAGAGAAAGAGCAGGGGGTCTGGAAGACTTGGATTTCCTTCAGAAAGGGTCACTAACCGCTAAAGCTGGGCCAAGCGGTCATCACCATCACAGCCCATCAGGCAATACCAGATGGCGCGGTGTCAGGGCCATGTGAGCAGGTGCTCGTGGGTGACCCACCCATCCCCCGCGTATGGCTCGCTGAGGACATGATGCTGGCACTTACTCCACAAGGCCGCACAGGGCACAGGCCACGGTGCCGCAGCCCCAGCAGGTGCGCACACACCGTCTGCACAGGGCTCGCTCGCACTGGCCGCAGACCGCCTTCCCGTCCACGGCCCTCACGCACGAGGAGCAGGCGATGGACGCTGCCCCAGATGGGTCTGTGAGGAAAAAATGCCACATTGTCAGCCGGGAAAGGACACTGGAAGAGTTTGGGGCGGCAGGGTCACCCACCTCCCCGTACACCTGAGGGCAGAGAGCTCCCACCTGCCGCCCCTGCCCCCAACCAGCACTGCAAACTTCGGACAACCTGTGAGCCAAACAGGGCACCCAACACCCCTGTCCCCAGAGAGAACTCGAAGGTGAGACGTGCCTGTGGCCATTCACGTGACTCCGGGTTTGGGCTCTTTCCCTTCCCTAGAACCCTCCGCTACCTGGGCCTGGGCTTGGAGGGCTCAGCTCCTCCCCAAATGCTGGTGCCAGAGCTCTGCGTGTCCCACCTGTGTCTGTGTGGCCCACTGCTTCCGCGGTTAGCAAAGAGGTCCTGGGGCCCTCAGACCCACAGACCAGATTTGGGGGTGAGGTTAGGAACTCTTGTGTTTTTAAAAGGCAGCACAGGTGACGGTCTGAGACCCACACGGCACAGGTATGCAACCTGCGTGCCTCCACCTACTGTGACTACCTGAGGGCTGCAGGTGGAAAGTAGGTGGGGCACCCAGGCGAGTCTCTGCTCCTTTTCTGGCCCAGTAGTTAGAATCTGTTTAACCGTGTCCAGACTCGGACATTGGCGAGGGTCAGGCCTCCGGTAACAGCAGCCTTCGGGGCCTTCCAGCATTTGCCTGACTCATCAGACCTGGCTGGACTCCTGCTTGCCTGGGTAGGAAAGGCCCCTGAGCAGACAATTTTGCCAATAAAGAGAAACGCACACGCCACGACCAGCCAGTGCCACTCACCGGCTTCGGAGGCCTGCCCAAGGCTCCTGGTCAGGCGGCCGTCAGGTCCAATCAGCATCTGCCCATGTGCTGCCCTTGGGGCCACCAAGGGGCCGGGCTTTGGGGACTCTGGCAGGTGAACGACAGCACAGCCTTCATCCCACATGCGGTCCATGTACGCCTGGGCCCCGAGGAAAAGAAGTTGCCTGGTCTTCTCTGGGGAAGACAAATCACCCTCATGTTCACACCTGTGCAGCACAGGACGCCCCTGCACAGCCGCCTCACCCTGCAAGCCTCGCGTGGACCCGCAGGGCGTGCACAGTGCGTCCCCTTTGGGGCCTCCGTCACCCGGTAACCCCAGCCCAAGCTGGGTCCCCGGCAGGCCGGTCTGCTCTGCCTCCATGCTGAGGACGCTCTTCCCTCCCGCCTCGGCTGCCACGTCCTCAGGAGGGTTCCTGCCCTGCGGCCCCACTTGTGTCCGACACAAAGGACACAGACAGGGACACTCCTCTCCCATCACGCTCATCTGCAACTCACAGCTGGCCTCACCTCACAGGCTGTGCCCCCTCCCCCAGCACCCCCACCCCGAAAGCAGGCTCTGTGACGCACAGAGGAAGCTCTGCACTGCGGAGCGTTAATTCACAGAACAGGTTCCTCCTCTGCCCACCAGGGCAGGAAGCAGCCACAGGCTGAGCTGGCCTGTGACTTCAGGCCAGTGCGCCTCGCACTGCTGCACCTCCTGCAGAGCTGCTGGCAACACAGGGCAGCAGCCGGCTCCTGACAAAAGGTATCCCAGAACCTTCCAGACCCACCTATCCCTGGGAGCTGAAGTGGTTACTCAGCACCCAGAACAGTGGCTTTCCATCAGGCTACAGTTCAGTCACCTGGGGGACTTCACAGCATCAACACCCGGCTCCAGGCCCAGCGATGCTTAGCTTTTCCTTTTCTACCCCACCCCCAGCCGGGACAGAGATCCTAGAAACCCTGCAGCTCCACGTGAAACTGGCGGCAGTAACAGTTACAGGGCAACTAATGGAGTGGCTGATGACGGCCCAGCCGCACTCTGCACCTCTTCTTCCCGACCCTCCATGGTGCCCTCATTTATAAGTGGATGCCGCATGGTGAGGCTAATCCTTGTCCTCAAGGGCTTGTGGTATAATTGTGGCAAAGAGATCAGGGTGACAGCTGTGGCTTGGCTTTCACCACTCGAGTAACGCTTACTACGGAAGGCCCAGCCAGCCAGCCACCCTCCCCGGCCCAGTCCTGTGAATGACAAGCCCCTGCAAATGCCCTAGGACTCAAGAGAGACAGTCAAGACTTAGACTGACCTGGTCCCCCATTCCTGTTTAGTTCACATGTCCTGAGAGGGCACACAGTTGCAGTTCACCACAGACTCCGTGCCCGCCTCATTTATTACCTACACGGCCCGCGAGGGCATCTGAGTTTGCAACCCTAGTGCGCAGGGAGAGGGCGGAGCAGGTGCTGGCGCTGGGGAGATGCAGCAAGAGGAAGAGAACTGGAGAGGGGCCGACCCGGAGACCGGGCTCTGTCCCCCATTCCCAAACGCAAGTGGCACCACTGAGTTACCAACACCGTGGGTCATTCTCTAACTGCTCTACAGCATAAACCTTGTGCCCCCAACCACTAGGCAAGGTAAGCTCCCCTTTGCACCCGCCACAGGTATTAGTCACTCCAAAGTGATGATCAATAATAGCCATATACCTAATGCCGGCATACGAAAACACCACCTCAGAGAGGAAACTGCGGCCCCACCATCAGGGCTCACTGCCCTCACATCCCGCCTGGAACTGGAAATTGCTATTTCGCTCTCCCGCCCCCGGCCTCTGCTCACGCTGATCCCGCTGCGTTGCACTCTTCCCCTCCTCTCCCTCCCTGCCTAACTCCTCCTCGCCCTGCCGGATTAGGCTTAGGCTGTTCCTTCGAGAAACCTCTGATATCCCTGCAGCAACCTGAGCCTGCCCTCACCACGGGCCTCCCCCGCTAGGCTGGGCGCTCCCGGGACGCAGGGGCGCGTCTGTCTTGTTTGCCTTTGGTCTCCCGGGCCAGCCCAGCGCCTAGCAGGGCGGGCGTGCTCCATAAATACCTCTTGGGGTAGAAGAGGCACTTTTCCAGTTTAATCCACCCAGGACATCCCATCCCCGACCTCCCCGACGGCCTGCGGGGCCCCGGGCGCACAGACTAAGGCATCCCCCACAAAGTCCGGACAACAAAGTTCCGAGGAAGCACCAAGCGGGCTCCGCTCACTGGGGACCGTGACTTGTGAAGAACTCGTGGAGGAAAGGGTGGCGACAAGGGCAGCGACAGAGTGGACGGGCCCGGGGGTCACTCAGGTCCCACTCACTGACCCCAGACGTGGCCAGCCCGTGTCCCCGAAGCCTCCCAGCTCCCAGGGGCTCGGGGCCGGGAAAGTGGACGCCACCTGTGGCCTGGCGGGGTGGAGGCCCCGCTGCGGCGAACTCTCGGCAGCCGCCTCCGCACTCACCGAAGATCTCCCGTGAGTAGCGCTCGCCGCACACGCCGCGGCTCAACTCCTTCTGGCCTACACGGACCTTGAGCTGCAGCGGGGCCGCGGCCGCGAAGGGGCAGCCCCGCTTGGGCATGGCCGCGGGGCCCGAGCGACGCAGCTCCGCTGCCGCGCGCGCCTGACCACTGACCCCGTGACGTCACAGCCGCGCGCCAACCGCGGGCGAGGGCGGGGGCGGGGCGAGGGCGCGGCGCGGCCCGGGATAGGCCGGGGTCGAGATCGGAGGCGGGGCTCCTGCGCAACTAGACGCCGGATAGGTCGAGGCGACGTCGCGGCGGGGTTCGTGCGTCGGCAACCGCAGCGCGGGAAAGGTCGGGGCGAGGTTGAGGGTCAGGGTGCGCCCCCGGCGTGGGATAGGCCGGAGGAGAGCTCGGAGGCGGGGTTCCTACGAGCGCGGCGCAGGATAGGGTGGGGGCAAGGTCAGGGACGGTACTGGGTGGCGCAGGAAGGGCCAGGGGCAAGGCCGAGAGTCGGGACTGTGCAGCGCGATTGGCGACAGTAACAGGGAGACACTTGTGTGTCAGGGGCAGGGCTCGTGGGAGGTGCGGCGCGAGATAGGTCGGTGGCGACGTCGAGGGCGGGGCTGGTGGGAGGTGCGGTGCTGGAGAGGTTGGTGACAGCGTCGCGTCCGCTTCGTTTTGGCCCCTAAACTACTGTGGGCGCTGGTTTTATTTCCTCGTTCCCTTTCCCCAAGTTCGAGGGCGACCCACTCTTGCTAGGTGTTGACGGTGGCGAATTCCCAGCCTTCTGCTCCGGCTAGGCCGACCTGACGTCCCGCAGGTCCACGTGGGCTCCAGGAGCCTCAGTTCCCGCTCCCGGCCACTACCGCCCTGCCCACATTTCCTCCATTGCCCGAAAAGTGCCTTTTTTACAGCTGGCTCATTGACTGGGGGTACCCACGCCGTGCAGTGCGCCCGCGGCTGTCCCTTTCTGGGGTCCTGCTCATCAGAGGTCCCTGCTCCCCTCGTCTGACCGGGTCCCCGCTGCTGTCCCTCTCTGGGGTCCTGCTCATCAGAGGTCCCTGCTCCCCTCCTCTGACCTGGTCCCCGCGGCTGTCCCTCTTTGGGGTCCTGCTGGTCAGGCACATTTCCTAAACAACATCAATGTCATAATTTTACTCTAATTTGGTCTTGACGTCTCTGTCTGGAGAGTGGCTATGAATTCTAGCCCTGCTCTGTCGGGGCTATAGGGAGGAGGTAGTGGGTGTTCACAGCAAGTGTTTACGGGATACGTTCTCATCCTGGTGGACAGCCCAATGCCTGAGTGTCTGACCGTGACCAGGCGCCCCTCTCACACTTGGCTCAAGTGTGCTGGCAGGCGATCTTGTGCCTCTTTGTCTGACCTGTGTCCCGTTTATTCCTACCAAGTCAGGCTCTAGGAGAGCCCTGACCGGGACAAGAGTTAGGTTCGGGTGTGTCAGGTAGGGCACAGAGAGGGTGGCTCAACAGCACACATGAAGTAACAGAGGCATCATGTGACCCACAGGTCCAGAGAGAGGAGGGCGGCCTGCCTCAGGCAGGTGGGATCACCAGAGGGTGGGAAGCAGTTGAGGGAGTGAGCGACCTGTGGGCCGAAGCCTTTACTGGGGCCCGGGCATTACCCAGGCGGGTTTCCTGCGGGGAGTTCTGAGTGGTGGGCATAGCGCCGGCAGGCACCAGCCCCGTGGAGTCTTGCTGGGACTGAGAGGCAGTCATAGCAGCACGTGTGCAGCCCGTGTGGGGATGGCGGTCAGTGGGGAGAGTCACGTGAGCTGCGCCCAGCTGTCCCGTAGGGAGGTGGTGTAAGGTTGACCTGGTCGACCACCTTGAGGAACCGGAGGAGGCAGAGAACTAGAAGGTGTGCTGAGGGTGACTGAGTCCTGCTTCTGGCGGGAGAAAGTCCAGCCCGCGTCCAAGTGGATGCTGAGGCAGCGTGAAATGACGAGAATTCGCTACAATTGTCAAATCACCAATTTGTCCCTTACCCCTGTTATCGCACAGAGACCAGCTGCCTCATCTGCACTGGGGCCGTGTTCTCCATGCGACGTGGAGAGAGCCCCTTACTGTAACAGCTCAGATGCTCACAACATCTGCTTCTCAAAATAAAGGGATGGGGACCCAAATTATCTGCGGGGTTGTCTGCACTGACCCATCACTTGGTGACAGAGCCTCCTGACCCTAGAACACGTGAAAGAGTTGATGTGGGGAAGAACCATTTCCCTTCTAAGTTGGTGTCCTCTTACACAGTAAAACCTCCACGGATACCTGCTGGCACTGCCTGTGGCTCATCCTCAAGAACAATGACAACGACTGTGTCTCAGTGGAGGATTAGCAGCTACTACAAAATACAGATTTGAAAACTTTTTTTGCAGCTCCCTAATTTAAATGGCAGTTGAGGCTGGGTGCAGTGGTGCACACCTGAAAACCCAGCACTTAGGGAGGCCGAGGTGGGCGGATCACTTGAGCCCAGGAGTTGGAGACCAGCCTGGGCAACACAGTGAGACCCCATCTCTAAAGAGAGAAAAATGAGCTGGGCGTGGTGGCTCATGCCTGTAGTCTCAGTTCCTTGGGAGGCTGAGGCAGGAGGATGCCTGAGCCCAGGAGTTGGAGGCTGCAGTGAGCTATGATGACACCACTGCTGTCCAACCTGGGACAGATTGAGACCCTGTCTCTGAAACAACAAAATGGCAGCTTAAACTTGTGAAGCGAGGCTTGCAGCCTTTTATACGGAATGGAATGATTTCTTTTTCCTTTGAAAAATGTCTGCCGTGTGTGAGGGTTGAGTCATACAAGGTGCCATCCCCCTTCCCCCAGGAGCTTACCCCTGCCACGGGGCTCTCTCCCTTTGTCCCTCTTGCTACATTACTGAAGGAACATTCGCTCCTGCTGAGTGCTGCTGCGGCTGGGGAGGGCAAGCAGTTGCCATGGCATGATGTGTCTTCCACCTTTCAGGTCACCGAAGGCCGTGCTTAGCATCGTTTAGAGAAGTTTGGCTGCACGCCTGAGTCACAGGAATTCAGAATGGAGCCCGCCAAATGAGCGTCTCCAAGGTGTGTGCCAGCCACAGCGCGAAGCCCACAGAACTCCATCCCCACTGTGAGAGCAGCTGCACGTGGCAGGTCTGGTTTCACCCTCCGGGGCCGTGTCTCTCCAGTGAATTCCTTCCCTCTCAGAAAGCATACTGAGAGGGCGGTTATTTCTCTAACTCTACCCCACACTCTGAGAAGTTATTAAGGAGGCTAGTAGGCATTCAGGCAGCGCCGGCCACCATGCACCTCATGCAGCTCCGGCCAGTTACGACGCGGCTCATCCCAGCAAAGGAAACCCAGAGGGATGGTGGCCATGCGGGCCACTGGCATGAGGAAGTCCTGGGTCAGCAGGGCAGGCGCTGCCTAGGCAACAGCTCTAGAGTGTAATTTGTTTATGTGTTTAATATCTTTTGTTTCGTTTTTTAGAGGTGGGCCCAAGCTAGAGTGCAGTGGCATCGTCACAGCTTGCTGCAGCCTTGAACTCCTGGGCTCAAACAATCCTCCTGCCTCAGCCTCCCGAGGAACTGAGCCTACAAGTGTGCACCACCACGCCTGGCTAGTTTTTTTTTCTTTTTTTTTCTGTAGATGGGGTCTTGCTATGTTGCCCACGCTGGTCTCCAACTCCTGGGCTCAAGCAGTCCTTCTGCCTGAGCCTCCCAAAGTGCTGCGGTCACTGCACTGGCTGTGTTTAGTTTTGAAAAACATATTTAATGTACTTGGTCTTGCTTATGCAGGCGTTTTTCCTAAGCAAACACAGGGCTCAGCTTTGTGACACCAACGACACGGGCATCCCTTAGGAAGCTGCGTCCTCCATACTCGGCACAGTGAGCTGTCACCTTTCAGTGTTTAAAAGCAACAAGGACGAGCCCAAACAAACGTGAAACCACCACTCTCGTTCAGTGGCTACTGGATGTTTATTATGACACGGCTCCAACTGGGCACACAATCATGTGACAGTTAACGTGTCACAGAAGGTCTCTGTTTTGAGCACTTTGGCTCATTTTAAATAGCAGAATTTTTAAAAATGTACACAAGGTTGGCTTTCTGATGTTTAAAATCATTGTAGAAATCAGCGTGTTGAGCTGAAGGCTTCAATAGAAATATAAAAGTCCAGAAATCATTTTCATGTCTCTTGTTCATGGTGCTGGTTGTGGTGGCCGAGGCCTGTGGCTGCTGCCGTCTCTGTGGGACGGGATAGCAGCGCGGCCCTGCGGGGTCGGGCCGTCTGATCTAGAACAGCTGGATCATCGACTCTCTGGACTTGCCGACGCCGACCCACTTCACTGCAAGGTGGAGCAGGGTGTTCATGGAGGGAAAGTTGTTCACCCTCACGTCTGTCTGTGTGGTCCATCTAGTGAAAGGGGCTGTTTTCTTCCAATGGACATAGTCCTGATTTTTCAGTTATAAAGGTCGTGCACGTTCGGGGATTAATCCACGTGCAGCAGAGAGCAGGAGTCCCTCTCCCTGCCTCCGTCCTGCCCCTTGGGAACGGCCACCTCGTCTACAGGTGGTCTACAGGTGGCGGCCCTGCTGCAGGTGCCGGGAGAGCAAGCACACGTCTCAGAGGTGGGTGTGTCTGGTCTGTCATTCCAGATGCTGAGAGGTGGCTGTTCCTGGCAGGGCCACACCCGCCCCTAGCCTGGGGCCCTCCTCACCTCTCTCTGATACGTTCTCCCGGCAACCACACTTGGCTGGTTTCTTATTGTGCACCAAGCCCTGCACTGGGACGTAGCCTCTTGGGGTGCCCGGGGCCCAGGGTGCAGGGAGGGGTGGCCGGGGATGCAGGGCACCCACCTGCGACTCCCACGTGGTTCTCCACGAAGCGGACATAGCTCTGGGCCTGTGGGGGTAGGTCCTCCCACCTCCTGGCGCCCGTGGTGTCTGCTTTCCAGCCAGGCAGCGTCTCGTATTCAACCTCAACCTTCTGAAGTATCTCCTGGTTAGCTGGGAAACACGGATGAGCCGGTCCCACAGACGTTTGGGGACAGGGTGGCCCCCACCCCAGGGCCCGCTTGCCCAGGGACGAGCAGCGAGGAAGGCATCCAGGCTGGGCAAGGCACTGTTTGGTTTTCCGTGTTGGGCGGTGAGTGGGAGCCGGCACGGGGCTCGGACTGGCTATACCCCTTCCAGACCAGGGGACACGCCCACCCTGGACACAGATTGGCTCACTGCTGAAACCTCCACGGACATAAGCTGAGGAACTCCAAGGCCCTGCCTGGAAATTCCAAGAGATTCTAGAATCCTGAAGTGTTAAGGGATGCCTAAGGATGTATGTCCCCTCACCCCAAGAGCATCAGCTCCCTGGGTGCAGGGACTCCGTGTGGGGTCTGCAGCTCAGGGTAGGAGCCAGTCACTCTGACTGACAGAAGATGCTGGAACAGGTTTCCTGCTGCAATGGTTTTCGAGCCATGGAGCCAGGCAGGGTCTGCCTGGGGCTCTGGACCACCACGAGGAGACTCGGCAGCCTCAGTGGTGTGCCCTCGCAGGGGGCAGGGGTCACAGGGTCAGGGATACTGCCTAGAGGATGCACAAGGTTCCTGAGGCCAAGTGGCACTTTGGGACCCCCATGGGTCTGCTCAGAGGAGTAAGCAGGGGCAGTTTGCCCAGGGCCACTGGGGACGTGGGGCTAGAACGTGCTCCGGGCCTGAGGTCGAGGGGCAGGTCCAGATGCTCAGGCAACCGTGACATCCAAGAAAACAGCATCTCCTTGCTTTCCAAAACAAGGGATGCACGGCAGGGCAGACCCCAGTTACGTCTTTAAAAATCTAGCCGAAAAGCATGTTTCCTTAGATGAAACCGCCATCCTTCACGTCTGCACATGCATTAGGGTTTCCAGAGCAATCGAGTCCCCATCCTGACTCGGGCACACCCCACGCCCGCCGGAGGTGGGCCTTTACCCGAGGCAGGTCAAGGGGGCTGAGTCAGCTCCCAACAGCCACGCCAGGCCTGTCCCCGAGCCCTTCCCAAACCTGCAGCCGCCGTGGGGCCTGTCGTGGGAGAACCCGTGAGATCGGGAAGCCACGCCGGAGGTGAGTCTCGGGGACAGGCGGCTTGCCCTTCACCTGCCGAACGTGCGAAACCTCCGCCCCATCGCCGAGAAATCTCGACGCCCATGAAAAAACAGACTAATGGACAGAAAAGCCACCACCTCGTTTCACGTACCTGGGAAGTAGGGGATCCTTTTCCCGCTCAGCTTGTACGAGACGCCCACTTTAATCTCGCTCAGGACATCCAGGATGTCCAGCTTCGTCAGGGCCAGCCTGTCCAAGACCGAGACAGAGAGAGAGACTGGAGAGGCGTCCGCACTGCTGCGATTTCTTCCTTTTGCTTTTCACACCCCCATTTCTCCTCTGTTGTTTACAGTGAGTAGAAAATAAAGATCAGGTGATCCCAGAAAAATACAACGGGCCGACAGGTGTGAGGGCAGGCGCTGCCGCCTCGGGGTGGGCACCGCTGCGGGTGGGGCGGCCTCTAGGGCCCCGCCCAAGCTCTCCTCGTGGCCGCCCATGCTGTGGTGGTCACCCTTGCAGGTGAGGGCCTCAGGTGGGCTTTGCAGGTGGCCTTTCCTGCTTAGGATTTTGCATCCTTCTTTTGAGCCCCGAGTTACCTCCATGTGGCTCTAGGGGGAGACCGAGGCTGGCATGTGGGGCTGTGGGCTGTGGGCTCTCTGCCTGTGCGTCGGGAAGCACCCGGAGCTCCTGCCAGTTGGGCCCCACCACAAGCATCATGTTGTCATCAGCTGCCTTGGTCTGTGGCTCCTCCAGGCCCCGTCTGTGTGCCACCCCATAGGATGAAGCTTCTAGAAATGCCAGGTGCCCCCTTGGGCCCCTGGGGACCAAGGGTGAATGTGGGCCTGCTGTCCCTGCCTGCCAGCTTGTTGCCGCTGAGTCACGCAGTCCCTCCGGCAGGATGTCCCTGGTGGCCCCAGCTCCAGAGGCGCCTGCTGGGGAATGGATGAAGCAGCGCCTGCCACGCGCTCCGGGGCCTCCTCCCAGGCTCCCGCACCTCTGGAGACCTCAGGGCTTGGGCACGGCCCTCGCTTGACACCCAGTCACACCCCACATTGGGCCTGTGTCCTGGGTGAGCAGAGCAGCCAGCAGCGTGGGAACCTCGAGGAAGCCACAGGCTGCACCAAGCAGCCGCAGGGCCCCCGGCCCGGCCCCCTGGGCAGGTGCCAGTCCTGTGGGTGTGGGGGTCCCAGGCGGTCCCGGTGGGGGTGGCAGCGGACGGCCCGTGGAAGGGCTGCTTACGCGGTGAACCCGTTGACCATGTGGGCGTATCTCAGGATCATCAGGTCTAACCAGCCGCAGCGCCTCTTCCTGCCCGTGGTCACTCCCCACTCGTGGCCGCGGCTCTGCAGCAGGTCTCCGATTTCCTAGTGACAGCAGGGCAGGCGGTCTGCCCAGGCCACGACGGGAACCCTGTGCCCCTGGCCTGGCCCCTCAGCACCCCCCGGCTCAGGGGAGTCCTCGAAGCTGCCACCCCCTGACGGAGTTGCCCCTCGAGTCTGGTTCCCATGTCCCTGGCAGGCGCGTCCGGCAGCCCAGGCTCGCACCCAGCAGGGCCTTGCTGCCAGGGTGGTTCCGAGCCGGCGAGCTCATCTCTGGAACACGCCAGCCCCTGTGCTTTGTGGGGGGCAGGCGGGCCTGGCCCTGCAGCCGGCTCCGGGGACAGGGCGTGCGTGCGTCTGTCAATACCCAGCCCCAGCCGCTCTCTCAGCACCTGCTCCTCCTCCCTGCTCAGCACAAGGGCTGTGCCCTCCCTGCCTGGGGTCACAGGTGAGGCTGAGAAAGGAAGGCTGTGTCTCCTGGGGATCCCAGCAGCTTCGAGAAACACCCCCGAGGCCAAAGAGCCAAGGAGGGTGGCGGGCTCTGCTTTCAGCCCGGTTCTGGCTTGGCAGTGATGGACCCCCCAACCCCTGCCGGGACAGGGCTGAGGGCAGCTGCTCGGTGACCTCTCTGAGCCAATGTGGTCCACCAGGGGAGTCTGAGGGGCTGCAAGGCACCCCCTCCCCTGTGGGCCTCTCACTTCCCCAGGGAAACGAGGTCCTGCACACACGCGTGTGCGCATGCACACTCATGGCGCACGCACGTGGTGCCGATGCGGTGGGAATACGCCAACATCCAACGCCCCTCATCAACCGCCACCTCCAGCCCTGTTGGGCGGGGCACGTGGCATGAGCGGCCCCTCAGCCCCCGCTGCTGCGTTGCAGGTTGCCCTGCCCCTGGGCACCCTGCCTGGGCTCCTCGTCCCATGTGTTCCCCGGGGTGGGGGCTGGGGACTCACGTTGATCTGCTCGGTGGGGAAGGCCCCGATGCCCACGCGTGTGGTGTAGGCCTTCACCACGCCGTACACGTCGCCTATGTTCTGGGGGGGTATGCCCAGGCCCGTGCACACGCCGCCCACCGTGCAGTTGGATGAAGTCACGAAGGGGTAGGTCCCTGCAAGACAGACTAGGTCGGGGGCTGCCCACCACCCCTGCTGACGCCCCAGCCCCAGGCAGCAGGTGGTTTGACTCCCCGTGTGTCCCCTCGGTGGGTCTGACGGCCCACCTGGCTCGCTGGGCGCCGGGCTGCGTGGCTCACGTACGAGTCTGGGGTGAGGAGACGGAGGAGGCTGCTCCTGGTGTGGACGGAGGCGGCCAGGCCACCATGGTGATGGGGGCTTAGCTGGTGTGCCCGGGGCTCAGGGACGGAGACAGACCGCCGAGGGGCTGCTCTGACCAGCCCGGCCAGCTGCCTGCCGCTGTCCCGACCTTTCTCCCGTTAGCTCACCTGCCCTTCTCTCCTCCCCTCCCCTGCCGAAGCTGGGGACACGGACGCTGGGACCACTTCCATGGGCATGGGTGGCATTGCGGCCTTGGCTCTGCCGCCCGCCCCCCCCAGCCACCCCGGGTGCTCCCACGGCTCTTGGCAGCGGCCTGGTCTTCCCTGGCAGACATAGACCGTTGGGACGACCACCCGCCAGGCCTTACCGAAGTCGATGTCGAGAAGGGCTGCGTTGGCGCCTTCCACCAGGATTTTCTTGGCGGGGCCATGGAGCGCCTCGTACATGAAGTAAACACCATCGCGGACCATGGGTCGGATCCGCTCGGCAAAGGCCTGCAAGGAGCGAACAGCAGAAGGGCTGCAGCCCTGGGCGGAGGAGGCCCCAGGTCCCCAAGAGGGCTGGCCAGACCATAATAATGCCTGGCAACAGGTGTGCTCCGTGCTGTTCTACAGGCACCCGGGGCTTGCCTGCCTGCAACGCCAGGCCTCACCTTGAGCCTTTTGAGCTGACCGTCGACGTCTATTTCCAGGGCAGGGAACATGGACTGGTGCTGGCGGGCCAGGCTCTTGAACCTGCACGAGCAACAGTTGCCACAGCTGCCGCAGGTCCGGGGCGCCTGGTGGCTGCCCACGAGTGAGCCAGGCTCTCCGCAGGCCTCCTCCCCGCCCCCTGGGCTGCAGGGCCCAGGTACCTGGTGGAAAACTCGTCGAAGTCTGACAGGAGGTCGCAGATGCGCAGGCCCGTCCGGGCAGCTTTGGATGAGTAGGTGGGTCCGATCCCCTTCTTGGTGGTGCCGATGCTGAAAGGCGGGGGCGGGTGCTGTGGGGACCTGGCAGACCTTGCCAGACCCCTGGGGCCGCCTTAGGGAAAAGGGCCGAGCAGGGTGACACCCCATGTGCCATCACATCAGCCACACCCAGGAGCCTGAGTGCCAGGAGAGCCGCCTGGACACCCAGTGACGGGGTGCTGGCGCCCCGGGCCTGACCCACCATGACCCTGTCTTCACGCTGCCCTGTCTGCATTCTGCCTCAGCTTCCCTCTCCAGGCCCAGCACTGCGGATGCTGTGCTCGGGGCCTGTGGCTGCTGCCTCCCCAGCCTGGACCCGCTGCCTGCCAGGCTGAGCCAACCGGAGCGCAGCACGGCACCGTCTGGCTGGGCTCTGTGTGCACACGCGAGCATGCACATGCGTCTGGCGTGTGAGCGCGTGTGCAGTGTGCAAGCGTGAGACTGTTGGCTCTCCCTGGCAGGACGCGCTTCTGTTTCACTCCTGTGTTCCTGGCACGAGGCTCCAGTAACCCCCCTTGTGTGGACAGACAGTGGCCATCAGGGTGGGGGCAGGATCGGGTGCTGTGGCGGAGCCGGCGGGACAGGGCCAGAGCTGCGTGGCCTCAGCGCGACTCGAGTCTTCCCTGGGCCCGGGAGTAGTCAGGGCTGCCCAGGATCCCGCAGCTGTGCGGATGTGGCAGGTGACGTCAGGGCACACCCGCTGCCAGGGGGCTGTGTGGTGGCGGCAGCGAGTGAAGACACGGCCCCCAGAGAGAGGTGGGCAAGCTCAGGGCTTCAGCGATGAGCCAGGGTATCTCGGGGTGCTGTTCCTGGGGGCTTTGAGTCCGTCGACATCCCCTCCCCGTCCTGCCCAGGACCAGACCCGTCCCGGAGTTGGCCGACCTGCAGGAGCAGAGCACCCGAGGCCGACGGGAAGGTGGCAAGGTACTTACTTCTTCCCCTCCTGTGCTTGGCGCTGCACCTCCTGGAGTCCGTCGACAGCCTGGTGGAAATCGAACACTGTTGGGCCAGGCGGGCCACCGGGGGACGAGAGAGAAGCAGAGGACAGAGGTTTACTCGGGGCCCTCACCTGCCGCGCCCAGGTCTCCCGGGAAGGGGGTGGTTGAGGTTTGAAAGAGGACAGACTGCGCCGAGATGCCCCGAGTCCTGCTCTGCTCTGCACAGACTCAGGTGTGCCTGCGCCTCTCCCTGGGCCTCAGTTTCCCTGTCTGCAGACGGGACTAGTGATCCCTGACCCAGCCCCCACCTGGCAGCTCTTTGGAAGGGGCGAGAGGGTGTGCCCCGAGCCCTCAGCCCCGCCGAGGGCGCCTTACCGAGGTGGGCTCTGTCAGAGATGATGAGCCTCTTCTCCCAGTCCTTCAGCCCTGCAGGGACACGGCACAGGGGGGTCGGCATCACAGGTGTGCCGAAGCCCACAGGTGAGGTGGGATTGGCACCCTCAGGGAAGGCATGCGGGAAGGAGCCACGTGGTTCCCTCTGTTGTGCAGGGGGCCACCAGCCCTCCCCTCGGTGCCTTTTCTCCTGCTAAGGCTCCCGGGCCCTCGGGCCACGAGACCCCTGCAGATGCCTGTGGACTTGTCCTGCTCCGGGCTGGGGCGCTGGGGCTGGTCTGAGTGCCCGGCCTTCTCCCTGCCTGCAGCTGCTCTGGAGGGAGCCTGTTCCCCTCAGGGCCTCAGTCTGGGGACCTCCTGGTGCCTGTGTTCCCAGAACCGGGTTCCATGAACTCCTCTCTCCCTGACCCCGAGCCCTGAGGCTGGAGCTCTGCTCCCTCCCAGGCCCCTACCTCGGGACAACCTGCGGCAATCTGACCAGCCCATCCCCGGCTGCGGGTCTCCACCTGCCTGTGTGCCCGGCAACATGCCCACTGGGCCCCAGGAGCCACGTCCCACCCTGCTGGCGTGGTTGACCCAGTGGGCCCTATCTCGGCTGCACACCAGGGCCGTCCCTCCCTCTGGGACTTCCCGAGTCTGAGTCTGCCGTGCTGGCTGGCCGGGTGAGCAGCCACGGCGGGTCTGGGGCGTCCTAGGCAGGACCCGCCTTCGGCTTGGGCAGAGCCAGCGGGCGGGAGCTAGGCCAGCCTCACCAGGCCCCCGGCCTGCCCGTCTCCCCGCGGGAGAGACCCTCACTGAGGTGCCAGCCGAGGACACCACGGCCAGGACAGGGCAAGTCCTGCAGGGACACGGACCCACCTTTCTTCTCGTTCTTCTCCGCTTCTTCGAACAGGCCCGGCAGGTGAATGACCACCCCGTTGCCTGCAACACAGGGCGCGGGAGAGCGGCTGCAGTCAGCGTGCGCGGGACACAGCCACGCCCACAGAGCACTGTGCACAGTGGCCACAAGGTGTCCACAGACAGATGGACGGAGCGGCCAGGTGTGGTCCGTCCACACAGTGGAGTGTGATGTAGCCTCACAAAGACAGGAAATCCTGCCACATGCTACGACACGGTGCCCTTGGAGGGCCAACACTAAGTGAAATAAACCACTTGGACGTGGGCCCAGAGGGGTCCCAACCGCAGAAACAGGACGTAGAATGGGGGGCCGGGGCCTGGGGAGGCAGGGAGTTGTTTAATGTTTCGGGGTTTCAGTTTGGGAAGGTGAAAAGTTCTGGAGATGGACACTCCCTGGTATTTACCCAAAGGAGTTGAAATTACATCCACACAAAACCCGCACACGAGTGTTTATAGCAGCTTTATTCATAATTGCACAGCCTGGCGCCCTGTGGTAGGTGAGTGGATAAAAGAACTGGGGTCCACCCAGACAACGGGATTTTATTCAGTGCTAAAGGAAACGAGCTCTCGAGCTTGAGAAGACACAGGGAGAGTTAACACATGTTTCCAGCAAGGAGCCAGCCTGAAAGGCTCCATACTGTCCGGCTCCAGCCACACGACATTCCGGAAGAGGCAAAACTACGGAGAGAGGACAAACAACTGCCACCGGGGCCAGGGTGGGAGGGGAAGCGGGCGGAGCACTGGGGGTCTTCGGGCAGCGGAACTGCTCCGCGCGATACGGCAGTGGTGCACACACGGCGTCATACATGGGCTCGAACATACCCACGCACAACACCGAGTGTGACCCCTCCTGTCAATTACGGTCGGGACGTGCCAGGGCAGGTTCCCTGACTGTGACACACGCACCGTCGGGGGGACGTTGACGGCGGGGGCAGCTGTGCGTGCAGGGTGGGGGGGTTCATGGGAAATCTCCATGCCAGCCACTTGATTTTGCTGCGAATCTAAAACTGCTCTTCAAAATAAAGTCTATTAAAAAAACAACAAAAAGTGGTTAAAACGGTAAATCCTATGTCTTGTATGTTTTACCACAATTAAAGAATGGTACAAACAAAACCCCAAGCCCACACGGAACCGTTTGTAGAGACGGAGCAGGTCAGCGGTGGCAGGGGCCGTGGAAGGAGGGATGACCGCAAACACACACGGGAACGTTTTTGGGGAGATGAAAAGGTTCTAAGATTCAATTTTTAAAATTTTCTGTGGTGGCGGTTGCGCATCTCACCTGTATAGCTGGTGAGTTTCATGGTAGGTGAATTACACCTCCAGAAAGCTGTTACGATTTATTCGCCTGGCATGAAAATGGGAGAGCCCTGGAGAAACGCAGCGCCCCTCTTCCCAGGCCCAGCAGCGCCTCCTAGGGAGCCCCTGGCCCAGAGAGGGCAGGCGGCTGGCCCAGGGTCCCACAGCACGCCGGCGTGGGGTCTGAACTCCAGGCCCTTCCCCGAAGAGCAAGAGAGCCCTCAGAGCCACCTGCTCCTCTCTCCCCCCACCGGCTCCCGCCCAGCTGGCTGTGGGACAGGCCGAGGGACACAGGACATCTGTCCAGATGGGAGTGACCAGAGACCATGCAATCCACAGAGGGCAGAAAAGGTCCCCTAAAGGCCACAGCATCCCAAGATAGCCACGTGGCAGAGGCCTAGAGAGCGGCGGGCTGAGGATCGTCTGCCTCTCGCTGAGCCTCTGCGGGGCACCATCTGGCCGCCACCTGCCGAGCCAGCCCTTGCTGCTGTTTCCAGTGGCTGCCAGCCTGGGCTCCGGTCACTAGCCCCGACCCGTCCTCTGACACCAGGCAGAGCGCCTCCGGGTCACGTGGCGCCGCCTTGGCCTCATTTCCCGCCAAGCGGGACCAGGGCCCGGCAGAAGAGGCGGATATTGGGAGAAGGCGTCCTGCAGCACAGCCAGGGGCAGCGGTCAGCCGCCTCCCAATCCGCCTGGGGCTGGGCACCAGGGGCTGCAGGGACACAGGCCACCACCCGGGCTAGGGCCTACCCACTGAGAAATACGGGTTGTCGCCGCCCTGTCCTCGCTCCACGCTAGGGGCTCCAGAGCAGGGTCTGCTCTACCGCACAGGCTCTTGGGCGAGTCTTCCCTCTGGCCCAGCCCCGACTACCCACAGCTGCTCCCCCGGCTGGCATCTCCCCGACTCTCACAGTCAGCGCTGGGCACAGCCCGAAGCACCTGCAGCCCCTTCCTGACTGGCAAGCGTGGCCTCGCTGTAGTCACGGAAGGAGCCAGAAGCAAAAGGAGCAGAGGGGGTCTGGCTGGCCTGGCCTGGGGGGGCCAGGAAAAGCTTCTCTGAGCAAGGGGGTCTCAGGCTAACAACTGAGTCCAGGCTGGGCAGGAGAGGCGGTGTCTGGAGAGAGCCTCAAAATCCTGGCACTGAGAAGTCACCAGCGCTGCAGCCAGGTCCACAGGGAGGGGCCGTGTGCACGGGCCCTGGAGGGGTTGGGGACCGAGGACAGAGGCACGAGGAGGGGCAGGGATGAGGCCGGTCAGGCATCTGCAGCAGCCCAGGCGAGGGGACGGCCTGGCACCCCACGTAGCTCTCGCACGCCGTCAGGCACACACACACGGGGAGTCCCAGTGCTCAGGGAGCCTCTGTGCCCCCAGGCGGCAAGGCCCGTGGTCAGGTGGGGACCGCGGCCCGACCGGCAGGGCTCTGAGGACAGCACCAGGTCAGGCAGGTCTGCTCCTTCCTCCTCCCCTGAACGGTGTCCGTGTCCCCTCGGCCCGTCCCGGCCAGGCCGAGGCACGCGGCAGGGAGGGCGCCCAGCGGGGCGGGACACTCACCGATGAAGGACACGGCCTTGGTGTTGATGATGCCACTGGGCAGCAGGTGGAAGTCGTACTCCTTGCCGTCCACCACCACGGTATGGCCGGCGTTGTTGCCCCCCTGGAACAGAGACCGGGCTGAGCCGGAGGCACTGGGTGCTGGAACCCCTGGAATGGGACCGACCCCCGGGGCCTGCCCGATGCCCCAGCCAGGTCCAGGTGCAGATGCTCACAGCCTCGTCTGCCCCACAGGGCAGGGCCGCTGGGCCTGGGGAGCCCAGTGCAGGGTGGACCCTGCTGTGTGTCTGGGGGCTGGGCTGGGTCAGCGTCCTGCTCTTCGGGTGTGGCGCGGGGTCTGGTCGGGGACTGGGTCCGAGAGGGTCTGGCCCAGGCTGGTGTCAACACCTCCGGGAGGTGGCTCAGCGCAAAGACAAGGGGCCTCCACGGCCCAACCCGCCCTCACCCCTTCGGCAGGGACCCCCCGACCCCAGGCCAGCACCTCCCACCTAAGGATGAAACAGCAAAGGCAGTTCTGAGGCAGCGAGTCCCGGGCAACACCCAGCAGCAGGCTCCCTCTTTTTGGAGCTTGCAGGCGGCTGGGCTGGGGAGAGGGCCCAGGCCCAGGAAGCGCGTGGCCTCCCTCCGGCCACGAATGAGCCACATGACACAAACAGACCACTCAGTTCTCAAAGAGGGGGCACCACCCGAGCTCTCTCGCCTCTGATGGGGAGTCCTGCCCCTGGGCACTTAGGATGGGACAGGCCCTGGAGAGACTGACAGGCCTGGGTTTGGGGGTCACTTGCGTCCCCCTGGAGACACCCATCCTGGCTCTGCCCTCGGCCTGGCACAGGCGGCAGCTCCCCTCACACTTGGGTCACAGCAGCCACAGTCACACTTGCTGCCTTGGGGGTGGCAGGCAGGGGTGGGGGTCTCCGGGGACAGGTGGGGAAACGGAGGTCCCGAGAGCAGGGAAGTTCCCATGGGGCCAACTCCGCCATCCCCAGTGCGCAGGCTCCCCCCACCCCCAAGCTGGCAGGCCTCGGGGACCTCGGTACCAGGCCAGGTGCTGCCTGCACGGCCAGGGCCAGACAGCCCAGACGGTGGAAGGGCACCCAGGCCAACGTCAGCGGCCCGAGGACGTGCGCACAGACAGCCAGCAAAGCCCCAGCAGGCACACCCCACCTTCGTTGGGGGTAAACACAGGCACCTGGGAACAGACGCAGGCTGCCGTGGGACGTCAGATGACCCTCAGATGACCCCAGGGCCCCGCCAGCTGCAGCGCCCAGCATCAGGCCACTCCCACAGCAAAGGCGCCCGCGGAGGGCCGGGCCAAGAGGCACTGGCCGGTCTGGCTGCCCTGCCCTGCCGCCGCTGCAGCAGGGGGTGCGCTCAGGGGAGGCCGGGGTCCTCCAGGGTCCCGGCCACAGGGTCTTGCGTGTCCCCGAGGTGCTGCCCGCTGCCCCCCGGGCTGAAGGAGGGAGGGGGCTCCCTGCGCGGTCAGCAGGCCCTGCGCTGCCGTCCCCTTTAGGGGTCTGTCCACACAGAGGCCCTGTCCTTCCCTCCTCACCTCCACACCCCACACCACACCGACCGCGCCTCCCGCGCAGCCCCAGCCTCACTCTCCGGTCCCCGGCGCCGCCCTGCCCTGCCCAGCCCTGGCACAGCACCGGCCACCACCTGGGCTGGGGGAGCCTGCTGACCTCCGACCTGCCAGGCCCCTCACCTCGCGGACCACTCAGCCACTGCCCTTCTCTGCCCCTCAGTCACACGGGGTGGGGCTCTGGCTGTGTCCACTTGGCCCCTTTCTCCCCTGCGATGCACCCCCACCCTCCGCCCCACCTGCGGCAGCACCTGGGCTGAGGGGACCACGCCTGAGCCCCGACTTCCCTCTCCCTGGCACTAGCCGAGTGCGTTTCCCTGACAGCCCGAATCCCCCTGCCCTGGCAGCGCCGTTGGCCCCACCCCCGCCCCCCGCAGGCTGGCTTCCCACTCAGGCTCAGGAGGATGGGACGGCAGTGGGGTGGCGGCTGCACCTCTCCCCCCGGACTGGGAGTAACTCAGGGCCGGGACCAGCTCCTCTGCCTCTGCCTGGAGGACAGCGAGTGCAGCAGGGGCGGCGGGCACGGGAGCAGAGTGGTGACTGCGGGGCCTGGGGGGCCACGGCCCCAATGGTGGGGGCTGCTTGGAGGCCGTGAGGCTCCTGGGCCCAACCTCTCTGGGCAGAGGGAGGGGCCTCAGCTCCCAGCGTGGCAGTGGTCCTGACCCACCATGTGGTGAGGCCTGAGGTTACCCAGCACCTCCCTTCCTTTGGGATCTGCTCGCAGGCTCCTTCCCGTGGTCAGACACAAAGATGTGCGCTGGGGCCTCGCGGTCCCGGGCAGGGAGCCCAGGGCACCAGAGGAAGGTAGTTTGGAGATGGCCTAGCTGGGGACAAAGGCCAACCGCCGCCTGCCAGGGACGGGGTGCAGCACAGGACACAGTGGCCAGGACGCGCCTGCCCAAAGAGCGCGGCCTCAGCTGCCTATCGGAGGGCGAGGAGCTGGACACGCAGGCCGGCTCTCAGGGGAAGGAAACACGGCAGACAGAGGAGAGGAGGCCCAGGCTGGGGTGTCCAGGGGTGCCAAGCAGGTGGGACGGGGCATCTGAGCCGAGAGAGGAGACACCACCGACCGCACAGAGGGTGGGTGACGACTCGGTTCTGTGGTGCGGCCAGAGCAGGGAGGGCAGGCCCAGCCCAGGAGTCTCAGCCTGGAGGGAAGCGGAGGGACACGGCGGGCAGGAGAGAAGGAAGCCGCAGCAGGGCGGGGGCACGGCACAGACCCCTGACAGACCCAGAGCTGTGTGGTGGAGGCGGCATTGCCGTGGCAGGAGGGGATGGGGCCGTGGGCAGGAGGCCAGGGGCGCAGAACACAGGCGCAGTGGACTGGGCTGCCGGGGGCAGGTCCCACGTGCAAAGAGCAGCAGCAGCCGGGACCCCAGGCCTGAGACTGGAAGGAAAGGAAGCCCCTGGGGGTGCCGGGGACCTTCTGACCACAGGCTCCGAATGACGGGGGTGGGAGAGGAGCTTGGGCAGCCCCAGACCACCTCTGGGCATGGCGGGAAGTGGACTGGCACCAAGTGCCACGGGCCATGAGGGCTTGGCGGAGAGCGCCAGCAGAGCCTGAGCCCGAGCCCGTGCCGCCCAGGGGCCGGGCCGAGGACGAGGTGTGGCCACCACGCAGACTGCCCCAGCCATAGCTGGCAGACCAGGTGGCCCTCAGGGGCCTGGGGCGGCCAGCCTGCCGTCCACACGGGCCTGGTCGCTTTGCCCCCCGCGCGTGCATTCCCTCTGCTGCTCTGCTATACCCGGGGACCCCGACTTCTGGTACTGTCATCAGGCTGCAGGCTCACACTCTCCAAGCAGGGGCAGCCTTCCTCGGGGACATGTGGCTGGACGCCCCCCACCAGCCTTGGACAACACGGGGTGGACAGACGTGGGGGGCATGAGCAGTGGGGAGGCCAGTGGCAGGCGGAGCCTCCACTGTTGGGGGAGGGACAAGCCCGGGGCCACTGGGCACCTGCAGGGCCTGGGGCCGGGCACTCGGAGAGGGGGTCCATCGACCTTGCCTTCTGGGAGTGGCCCCGCTGAAATTTCAGCTCGTTACCTCACCACGGGCTGGGGACAAGCGGGCCAGGCCCGGAGCTGTCGTGGTGGACAGGGGCCCCTGTAAGGGCTCCAAATGTGGCATTCTCAGTCTCTGAGCCTCGGTCTCCCCACCTGTAAAGGAGCTCTGCGAATGACGCCGCCTCACTGGCATGTTAAGAGGCTGGAGGAGGCTCCGTGGGCTCCAGGACACTCCTCGAATGTCTATTTCCGATAAGCCGGAGCAGCGGGGGCTCCTTCAGGAGGGGCCATGTTTTGACCTCAAGTTAGCAAAGTCAGGCTGGGCGAGGGGTGCCTGGCGGCCCCGGGCGTGGGATGGGTGCCGCCCGCTCTGCCCCTGCTGGTCCTGGCAGAGCAGCGAGGGCCGATCCAGCACCATCTCCACAGCTGGAGGCAGAGCCTGGCAGCCTTGCGACAAGCCCTGTGGGCATCGCCCGCAGCAGGAGGTGGCCCCGGGTGTGTGCCGGCCGGAGCCCGCAGGTCATGGGGAGGGGCCCTGGCATCACCGGGGCAGGGGCCTGAGGAGGGTACGGGGGGCGTGGCAGCCCTGGCACTGGGCACCCCAGAGGGAGAGGAGCTGGAGCTTGCTGGACACATCCTCAGGCTGCAGGGGACAGGGGCCTGCCACACACGCAGGGTGTCTGTCAGCTGCCTCTGGGACCTGGGAGGGGATCGTCTGCCTCGTGGGGAAGAGGGTGGGACATAAACTCCCCAGGAGGCCACCGACCCCCACAGGCAGGAATGGCCTAGGTGGCTGCTGAGGCCAGATCGCCTTGAGCCAAACGAGTCCTTGGGCTGCTGAGTCCCTCCTCCGAGGGGCTTCCCCGAGCCCCCAGCCCTCCTCTCAGAGCTCAGGACAGAGGCCACAGAACCAGGGGAAGGGGCTGGAGCAGATGTCCTTGCCCCATTTATGACAGCAGCCTCTGGTCAGGGCTCCAAACCCCAGTGGTGCCAGCAAGGGCACCCCAGAACTGACTGCTTTGTGCCCGGAGCTGTGAGTCAGCCCATGGGCAGCCCTGGCACAGAATGGGGACCCACGGAGACCCTGGGCAGTGGCCCTGAGAGAGTGCCCAGTGGCCAGCACCGGGCGGAACAGATGGGGGCGCTGAGAGCAGCCCGCAGCTGGCAGAGGCTCCGCCCTGGGCCCTGGGGACAAGCCTGTGTCTGGCCTCTTCAGTGGCACCACCAACCACCAGGCGGCCAGGCCAGGCATCTGTGGCTCCTCCCTCACCCTACACCCAACCCCTCCCAAGCAGCTTCCTTCAAGTCCTCGCCCCCAGCTGCTCCCCCTGAGGGCACCGGTCCACTGCCCCCCTCTGCCTCTTCCTGGCTGACTCACCGGGTCACCCCCTGCCTGCAAGCAGCTCTCACCCCTTGGCCACCCACAGACCCTGCATGGAGTTAGCTGGCCTGCCCCAGACCCACATCCGCCCCAGGTAATCACAGCAGGGTGAAGAGGAGGGGTGTCTTGGGGACCCCAAAACACCCAGGAGCTGCCCGCCTCATGGAGGACCCTGCGTCACTCCATGGCACGCCCTACCCGCTGAGGATCGGGTGTCCCCAACTCAGCGACTTGTATTTATAGCTCTGCCCCTGGCCGGCTGCCCTGGCTGGGAGTAGGGGGTGTCAGGTGGAGGGAGGGATATGGGTGTGAGTTCAGGGGGTTGGTGTGAGCCGCGCGTGTGCGTGCGTGCGTGTGTAGGGTGGCCCTGGGAGAGGTGCTGGGGAGGGGAAGGAATCCAAGTGGCATGACCTGGTCAGGGCGCAGGAGGACAGGGTCCGTGTGGGTCCGGGAGGGGGGCTCGCTGGGCGGGTGGGGGAGAGACCCGGGCCCGCCCGCACCTGGCAGCGGCTGATGATGTCGGCGTCCGTGGCCAGCAGGTCCACCACCTTGCCTTTGCCCTCGTCCCCCCACTGCGCTCCCAGCACCACCGTCACACGGGAGCCGGTCGCTGCCGCCTCCTGCTGCAGCCGCCCCCGCTTGATGCCGGCTGCGCCGGGGGGCCGGTCGTTGGAGGCTCGGGTCCCGGACATGCTGGCTCGGCTGTCCGCTGCGCTGGCCGCCCGAGAGCCTGCCGGCCGCGCTGTTAAATGGGGCCGACCGGGGGCGGGGGCGGGGGCGGGGACGCGCTGGTGACCTTTGGCGGGCCAGTGCCCGCCCCGCTGGCCGCCGGGAGCCGAGTTGGGGCGTGGCCAATTCGGGAGCGGCGGGTTGCACAGACGACAGGGCAGGCAGATAGCCCGGGAGCGCCCGCGAATACGCAGCGGGGTTAGGTTCCCGCGAGCCCGCGGGGGCCAGGGTCTGTGCGCCGCGACCCCACCCCGCCGTGCAAGGACTTTGGAGTCGGAAACTGCGGAGTAGTCGCTCCCTACACAGTTGCATAAGGTCCGCAAAAGGGCGCTGCTTGTGCGCCCCGCCTGAGGGTCGCGCACCTGCTCAGCTGGGACCCCCGCGGCCCTGGGCTGAAGCCTCCCTGGTGGCTGTGCTCCCTTGTCCTGCCTGCGCTTGCCCCAGGCGCAGAGCCCCTCCTGCCTTCCAGGACGGGTGTGACCCAGGCTGGCAGGAGGGAGCAGGCGGGCTCTGGAGCCGGCTGCACTCCAGCCCTCAGCGCCCAGGTCTGGGGTAGAGGGGCCCGAGTGGCCAGCGTCACCGGCCGGCCGGGGAGGAACCTCAGGGACGTGCACCAGCCTCCACAGGGCCCACGCTTCCACGAGGCCCCACGCCAGTCCACCTTCCTGTCCCAGCCTCTGGAGGGACAGGGTCCAGAGAGCGGTGGTCTGCCGTCCTCCGGTCCCCAGCTGGGGGCACTGCCCCACCCACACCTCGCCCCCTGCCCAGGACTGGGGGTGGGCCCTGGGGGCAGGAGCGCCTATCAGGCCATCACCCCAGGACTGGAGGGGGGTCCCTTTCCTCCCTCCCGGGGGCTCTGGCTGACTGACCTCTGGACAGGGCTCAGAGAGCCACCAGGCTCCTTGGGCTCCTGGGGCAGCTCCCAGGCCTGTGACAAGGAGCCCAGGGAGACCGGACACTGCCCACACTCCCCACCGGGAGGGAGTGGGCCCTGGGCTTGTCCTGCCAAAGCTCACCCACAGTTAGTGACGAAGGCGCAGCCGGGGACTGCGCCCCTCCCTTGCACCACCCGGCCCTCCTCCCTGGGCCTGCGGGAGGGGACTGTTCCCCACCAGCCCGCTGAGGCTGAGAGCAGCCTGGCCTCCCTCACTGTGCTCGGGCCACCGGCAGTCACTCCAGCCCTCTGTGCCCAGTGCCCTCTCCTCTCACACGGGGACACCGGGCCTTCCTCTCCCTGAGCACTGCTGCGGGGAAACGCCGAAAGAAGGCCACAGTAGTCAGGGCCGCCTCGAGTAGTGCGACCACTGTCCCCAGGAGAGAGATGCAGTCTGTATCCCTTCCTGGTGCCACCGTGGGGGTGACAGCTGTCCAGGGGTGGGGTGCAGAGTGAGCACACCTGGCCACCAGCGGGAAGCGGCTGGAGCAGGGCCTGGTTCCAGGCTCCTGCACCGCAGAAGGTGCCGCAGGCTGCGGATGGGCTGCAGCCTCAGGACTGGACCCGGAGGGGGCTGTGGCCAGGCGGGGCCGGGGGTCTCAGGAGGCGATCTGGGGCACAGCAGCTGGCTGTGTAGGTGAGGAAGGGGCGGACTGCAGCGGGAGAAACCAAAAGGGTTACAGGTTTGTTTCCAGATGAGAGAATCTGAACGTTCTGAATGTCCATCAGGAGCCACGGAGTCATGTCAGACAAGGGGGTGCTTCCCTGTGTCCCCTGGGGCGGTTTCCATGGCAGCGCAGGGGACATGGACTCTGAGCCCTTCCCAAGGAGACACAGGGCTCTGGCCAGCAGGTGTGAGAGGTTCCAGGGGACCGGGGGACATGCTGGGCCACCCCATCAAGGGGGTTCAGACGGGCTCTGCAGGGGCAAACGCTAGCCAGTGGCCGCTGGCTGGGCACTGACTCCCCCAGGCCCCGGACTATAAATAGCTGTGGGCCCGGGGCGGGGGGGCAGGGAGTTGGGCTTTGCTAAAAACAGCCCTGTCCCGGCCCTGTGGCTGGGGCCCCGCAGGTCACACGGCCCAGCCCAGATTAGAACACCCCCAGCCCGCCCTACCCAGGCAGCAGCCCTGTCCCCAGGTGTGGGCAGCGCAGCCAGAGTGACTGAGCCTGGAGGCTGCCCCGTGTGACTGGGGAAGTGGCCTCCACAAAGCTCCACAGATCCCAAGGGCCCGCGGGGTACACGGGCTCAGCCACCTGTCGTTTCCACCCTTTGGGGGCCTTGTCGTGCATGGTGACCCAGGTCACACAGACACCACAGCCATTGCGTACATGTCACACCCAGGAACCCTCAAGGTGCCTGGAGCTGTCCCCTCTGGCTGCTTTCCTGGTCAGAACCCACTATGCCGACTCCCACCGAGCGCGAGAAAGAACAGCGCCCTGGGAAAGGCGGCCCCTCCTCGCACATGGCTTCCCGCCCACCTCTCCAGGCAGGAGGGGCAGCGGCAGGTGGCAGGCGTGACCCTGCCCACTGCTCCGTGGCTTAATTTTACGTGAAGATTTGTTGGGGAGGGAAGGGGAGCAGTTGAGCTATTTAACTTACAAGCAACCAAAGCAGCGGCCCTGGCGGGCAGGAAACCCGGCGTAGCTGCTTTGGAAAACATCTGGGAGCTTCTTAAAAAGTTAAACATAAACTTAGCTTGTGACCCAGCCATTCCCCTGCGAGGAACCTACTCCGGAGGAGTGAAAACGCTCGTCCACACAGACTAGCCTGCAGATGTTCCTAGCGGTGTCATCACCCAAGCCCCGAACTGGGGGCACCCGCGGGTCCACCGCCAGATGAACGGATGAGGTCTGTCCCTACCTCGGGATGCTTCAGCCACCAAGCGGACACTGACACGGCCTGCAGCACGCAGGAATCTTGAACACACGCTAAGCGAAAGAGCCGTCGCAGAAGGAAACGTGCTGTGTGATTCCGTAACGTGACGTGTCCAGGACAGGCAAACCCACGGGGACAGGGTCAGGGGCAGTGGGCGCCGGGCTGGGGTGGGGAGTGAGCGCTGATGGTGTCGGGGAGCCCTTTGGGGTAACTGGAAGATTCTAACGCTGGGTCGTGGTGACGGTCGCACAACCTTGTCAGTTTGCTGAGAAACAGAAATCACTGCCCTACACACTTGCCACGGGAGAGTTCGACGGCACGGAGATCGCGCCCGCTGGGGCCGCGCCCCACCCACTGCGGCTGGGGCTGCTCACCGCTGGTTCTGCCCTGCTCCAGACGCCCGTGGGGGCGGCGGGGCTGCCTTCTCACCACCACACGCAGGCCTCTGGGATCTGCCCCGGCCGGGGACAGGCGCCTGGACACAGGCTGCTGAACGAGCGGTCATGAGCGAGCCCGACGGGCCAATGCGCGTCTCCGAGGGAAAGAGAGATTTCCGGGGCTGGCTAAGCCTGCGGCGACCCCACGCCCTGCCCGGCTCCCGCCCCGGCCCCTTTACTGTGGTCGGGGAGGCTGGGAGGAGCTGGCCAGCCCAGGCTGGGGGACGAGGGGCCCAGAGGCGGGTGGGGCTGCAGGTGGTGTCTCCTGTCCCCGGTCCTGCCGCGGGGGCCTTGCTCCTCGGTCACCCTCCCCTTCCGTCACGAGGACGCTCCCTGCTCCGACAGTCGATGCTGTCGTCTGGCTCCACGAAATGCTGATTAAGGTGACAGAAAAGCTACAGCCCAGAAACCACTTATGGTTTTTGAAAAATTTAATTCAATAGGTATTTGTTTTGCGCCCACCGCACCCCCACCACCATGTCACGCACAAGGGCGAAACATGGAGGGAAACCCGGGGCACCTGTCCTCAGGGCCCCCGTCTGGTGGCTGAGACGCTGCGTGAGGGGGCCACCGATGGGAGGGCTACAGGCCAGGAGGGTCCAGTCGCACTGGGCGGGACATGGGCAGGACGTGGGCAGCTGGGCTCCCACAGTCCCACGGGCGCCTCCCTGGCTCCACTCCCTGCACAGCAGCCCACCGCCCACCTGCGTCCCACCGTCCTCTCTGCGTCCCTCCCTCCACCCGCCACATCCTGCCGCCCACCCCCGCGGCCTCTGAACACAACAGTCTCGCTGGGCCGGTTTGCTCTTTATTGGTCACATGTCCAGCCACCAGCCTCTGCAGCCCACCCTGGGGGTGGCACGGGCCCCGGCTGGCTGCCCTCGCTGGTGGATGGTGAGCAGGAGAGGGGCTGCTGCGTGTCACCCTG